>CM062814.1:276604376-276872195 GCA_031772625.1 Pinus tabuliformis | reverse complement strand
TTCACTTTCCATATTTAATGCTTGTGTCAATGCTTCATTTTCTTAATGCTCCTTTATTCTATTAGGCAGATTTGCATTCGATTATGTTTTTTTCACTTTTATGCTTTGTTGTGTCTTTGGCCTCTTATGGAAGTATTCAAATGCTATTAGGAGTAAGGACTAGACCTGAGGATCAAGCAATCAAGGTATTCAACAAAGGAGTGCATTATAACATCAGAACAAGGTAGGTCTCCTTACTCTTCTCTCATTTAGATTGTAATTTAGGAAAGTCTCTTCTAGATTTCTAGTTTTTTCCTAGACCCACTAATTGGGCTAGAGGGATTTTCTTTGTTTGCAGAGAGCTTTACCTAGACAACATATACCTTTTTGGCTGCCTTCTTTCTCAAACTGATCTTCTCATAGCTAGAGTTTGTGGCTCTCCATCTTTTGATTCCTCTTCTGTTGTCAAGTCTAATTCTTTCTCCTTTAGCTCAAACTTTATATTTTCAGGTTCCTTTGGCAAGAATTCATGTTTAAGAACATATTTCACCTCTCTAAACACCAGATCTTAGTTGTACACAACCTTCCTTGTTTCTGGATTCCAAAGCTTATAACCTTTTAAACCATCCTTATACTCAATAAAGATGTGCCTTTCATGTTTACTATCCAACTTTGTTCTTTTCTCCTTTGGAACATGTACATATGCATCACATCCAAATACCCTCACATGTGAAAGAGAAGGTTTCTTACCAGTCCATACCTCTTGTGGCATCTTATCCTCGAACACTGATTAAGGTGATATGTTGACTAGTTAACATGCAGTCTCCACTGCCTTTGCCTATAATTCCTATCCTAACTTGGGACCACTAAGCACACTTCTTGCCTTTTCCATCAAAATCTTGTTCATTATTTCTACAACCCCATTTTGTTGAGGTCTGTATGGAGTAAGATTCTATCATGCTATACTACAATTATTACAGAAGTCTTCAAATTTATTCTTGCAAAATTCTCCTCATTATCTATCCTCAACACCTTTATCGTCTTCTCTATTTGGTTTTCCACAAAAGCCTTAAATTCTTAAAATCTGTCAAAGAATTCAATTCTTTTCCTCAGGAAATATATCCATCTATTTATTGAGAAGTCATGTATAAATTATACATAGTACATGGAATTACCTAGTGATGGAACTAAAACAAGTCCAAACACATCACTATGCACAAGCTCTAATATCTATTTCACACGCTTATCACTAGAGGGGAAACTCACCTGATTATGCTTCACATATACACAATTTTCATAGAAATTAAAATCGAGAGAGAAATTAGATATACCCTTTACCATACCATTACCATGAAGTATTCAAACTCCCTTATCTACAATATGTCCAAGCCTTTGATGCAATATCATGTTCTTTTCTCCAAAGACCACTATATTTTCTGCTCCACTTTCAGGAACCACAAAATTGTTGCACCCATCAATAACTGTTCTACCTTAAATCTTGTATGGAGTTCCAATCTAAACTACCTACATCATTACCAATGCTTCCTGAACCATCTTGCAGGTATATTTCTCGAAAATTGTTTTACACCTACATCATCCAACTTTCTTAAAAAAATTAAATTTATGGCCAATGCAGGAATATGGAGAACACCTTGAAGTGTTATAATCCTTTCACCTTGCAACTTCAAGTTGACTTTTGCATGACCAACGATTCTAGCCTTCCTTTCGTCCCCTAAGAAGACATCATCACCATCATATTTCCCATACTCACAGAACCATTCCCTATGGGGAGTGGAGTGAAAGGATGCGCCTGAGTCAATCAACCATGCTTCATGATATACATGTGTACTTGAAGAAGAATCCAAGTAGAAAACCCCCTCTTCATCTGAGGTAGTTTTTGCCTCTATAGAAGGAGAATCATCAAGCCCTTTTCCTTTCTCAAGAGATTTAGATTTAGAGTCCCTTTTGGACTGCCCTTCTTTTCTGCATTTCCAACATACCTTTAGAGGTTTTCATGGAGATTTAGGTCTCCCTCTAGATTTAGATATCCCATTCAAAGACTTATTTTGTTTTATGTTCTAGTACTATCCTAGTACAAACAACACAACAAACTGGTACACTTATCTTCATATGAAATTTTAATATCAACAGATAATAATTGTGTTTCCACAGTGTTAAAGGCATTCAAATTCTGCGTCACTAAGTCTCCATCTTTCATCTTCATGTTATACAACATTTTTCGTCAGAACAATTTATTTTCTAGGGACTTAAATTGGTACAAAGTACCTAAATTGTCCCACAAATACTTTGTTGAAGCTTCCCCTGATACATTCAAAAATACCGAATCTGAGACAAACCATTATATTGTGCTCTTTACCTTCCGATCCAACTTCACCCAGTCTTCGGTTGACATTTCTATTGGTTTAGTACCTGGATCTACTCTGATCCACTAGTATATCCTCCATATTGAATTCCACAACTCAAAATATTGACCATTAGATTTCTTGATCTTTATCTTTCCACTGCTCACCATCTTCTTTCACCACAAGAATTGATCCCATAGATCTCCCACTGAACCTGGTCTACCATAGGCCCAGCAAAACGACTCAGAAGCAAAGGTGTCCCCTTAATGACAAAATATATCTAATACCAAATGAAGATTTTAACCCCATACAAAAGTTACGTACATACGAATTCTAAAAACAGAAAACAAACAATAGAGAGAGCATAAAACATAAAATAAATATACATAGATATTTTGCCCTGGATCCCTAAATCGGCACTACCAGATTTATTTTTCATTATATTCCTTTCAATGTTACAATACATATATATACATGTTAAAGCATTGATAAAACCCAATTCATTAACCCTGGATTAGAACATAGTCATAGTTCCCTTGACTAGATCTACAAAATACCATGAAGAGAAAACCATCATGCCAAAAAACATGTGTGAAATCCATGCCCAAACCCATAGGTATGTCCTTCCACCTAATATATGGTCCAGAAAAAATAATTTCTCAGGGTGTTGCCCTAAACCCCGTGCAAGGGGACTACTTCCCCCCTTACATAACTCCCCGCAAAATGTACAAGGGAGGCTTGCACACATGAGGTATTCATGGAAAGAATATAACATACATGTGTTCATTACTCTTAGTATTTACTTCCATGGCTTTATTTCCGATGGCACATTGTATTCATTTTGACTATCCTTTGTCTTTCATCCAACTTGTATAACAATACTTAGTGATTGTTCCTCCTCTCTACAAATAACCAAATCAATGCTCTATCCTTAATCTAGAATAAATCCTATGTTCATACATTCACTACAATTAGAAAGGTCATTGGTGAGGGTCATGCCCGTGAAGGATCTTTAAGGTCCATCACCAATTTTGCATATGTTGACGGCCCTTAAAAAAGCATTGTGGTAATTGCATATAGTAATGTTCCTTTAAGGTTTGTTACCAAAGCCATTTTTAGTGACACTTTTGGTGAGCGTTGTTAAAGGCCCATCACTAATTCTCTCTTTGGTGACACTTCTAGTGATGATCTTTTATTGGCCCTAACCAATGCTCTTATTAGTTATGTTTGGTGCCGCTCAAAAAATTTTCATCATCATTGATCATTCCAATGAGTTTTTGATGACGCGACATGCATGCTACTATATTTTTTGTCAAAAGATAATGACTTAAGACCATTGTTGTGGAGTGATTTTCATTATGTTTCCAAGGCCATACTAGTTAGAGTTAGTCAATTTATTGAGAAGTAATTAGTGTGCATCATTTTCGTTAAGTAATGAGAATATAATTTTGCTATGAGTCAATGCATGATTCATCTCTATTAGGTTTACTATCTAACAAATTCTCTTTAGATAAAGTTCCATTAGAGTGTGTAGGAACTATATTATTTAATAGATAATCAAGCTCTGTAAATTCTGTTAATGAGAGAGACCTAGCACCCCTCAACACTCTTTGAACATATTAACATGTTTTGATAGACACTAACATTCCTTGGCACCTTGCATGTCCTATAACATGGTTGTGCCTGGAACATATTGCCATGAATAGGACACCTCAACACATGTTGGTTGGCCTTGTTAGGGTCCAACCCTAACCCCTTTATTTATGTAATATGGTCAACTCATAGTTAGAGTTAGTTAAAGAGTCAAAAAAGTCTGTATTAATAATTATAAATGGTTGACATGCGTTTAAGAAAGGGACCATAATTATTTGCAAACAGGCCATGATATTAGATAGATGGTATTGAGAGAACCATGGTAATGACCCATCATATTGTATGTATGAATCCTATATAAAGGATAGAGACTCATCATTGAGGAATATCGAGTCTTATTTTGTAATTGATCTTTTCTCTATTGGATGGTCTATTGGATGTTGCCACCTCGAAGAGGCAAGTGAGCATTGCTTTCATATCTGAATAGTAAAATAATTGTTGTTTTTCTCATTTCGTTCTGTGTTCTGTGTTGTATTTCTTCGCATATTTGGTAATATGGAATTTCTCACAGGTCAATCACATAACAATTGGTATTATAGCACTTTCCAAGGCCAGTGGTACCTCCATTTTTGGCAGAATTATTTTTTTACGCTAGAGACGTGTTCCAGTGTTTTTAAACCACAGGATTTTTCATTGAGCACATAAACCAATGGATTTGGAGAGGCACGCATGTAAGAAATACAAGAGGTTGTCATGCTTGTTGGACTCCTTTGTAACCCCTGTGGGTACCCCTTCGAGTAGTAGCGCATTAGATAGAACTGCACATAGACTACCTTCCACGTACCCTCTGGGTATATCGGAAGCCCCCTAGGCTCACTTGAAACCTCACCTTAGATAAGTTGTCGGTTGTCTTGCTACTATAGTACACCGAGAATAGCACTTGGGGCTATTACTAACGTGTATGATAGGGTAGTCGGGTGGTACGGCTAAGGTTATAGTTGATCCTCCTTAGTTAGTGCCCTAAAAGATAGGGTCGAGTACTATTGTTGGACCCTTATGTACATTGTAATTTGTAGCACCTGAAATTCCTTTAAGAACATAGTTCCCTCAACTCTCTAATTATCTCCTATTATCTAATTTTCTAGATTAGATTTAGAAGTTGGGGTTTTGCAGGTAGATCATACCATTTACACAGTGAGGCTTGTGGCTCCTTGCCTAGAGCGATTTTCGCAGGACATTGGGCAGGATCAAACTTTCTAGAATTTGGCCACTGTAGTGTTGGTAAGCAGGGAGTAAAACTCCATTTAGAGTAGAAAAAAGAGTCTAAGGCCTTCTCGGGGACACTTACAAGAGACTTAGCCCATAAGAATCGGGACGACGAGCTAATCACAATAGTACCATTCACTTTTTAGCTTCAAGTTTTGGGCAGTCCCAAATTTTATCAAAGTGATGACAAGTGACCAAGATTTGTGTATTGTAGCAACCAGAGCTCAAGTCATGGCCAACGTGAAGATCAAGCGCCTTGAAGAAAAGTTGGATCCCTTCTAGAGCCTAGTGAACCAGATGAAGGAGCTCTTGGCACAATTCAAAGTGAGCATGTTAGGGTTGCATTCAGTGGCACATGTTATTAATGAAGACCTTGAAGGAGAATCTATCCATCATGTTAACTTCCATGGAAATCACCAACATTCCCACCCTTGCCCACCCATGCTAGACATTTATAAATTTGATGGCTCTAATCCGATAGTATGGGTAGCACAAATGGAACAATATTTCCTTCTAAATGATATACGAGATGATCAAACTAAACTACGTGTGGGGGTCATTTACTTGGACCATGAGAGATGGCAATGGTGGCAGTGGCATTAGAAATGATATCCCAGGAACATAACTTGGCAGGTGTTCTCAAAATCTCTTTGTGATCGCTTTCAGAGAGACTCTAATTTTTTGGGTTGTCTTACTAAGCTCTGATAGATAGGCACAATAAAAGAATAAATTGCAGCCTTTGAGACATTGGCCATCCACGCAGAAGTTCTAGATGATGAATTCTACCTAGAATGTTTTATAAGTGGTCTCAAAGAAGCCATCCAAGCACATGTCTGGATGCATCACCCACCTACATGGATAGACGCTTGCAACAAGGCTATTGAAGTGGAACATGCTTTAGCTACCCAGTCTCCTCGTCCAAATTTCATAGCCAAGGGATGCCCCACCCCGGCTTAGGGCCCTACCCAAACACTCAAGGTCCAAAAGGTGTCTCTAGAAAAAATGGCTGAAAGAAGAAAAGAAAGGATTGTGCTACTACTGTGATGACAAATACTCCGCCAGGCATAAATGCAAGGAACCCAAATTATTTCAAATTGATGTTACAGATCACAACTCATCTCAGGAAGCCCCACCCCTTGAGGAACCATAGGACAAAGTTGAGGAAACCCAATAGGACAATGAATTCCCAGCTACGCTAGAGGAACTAGTTATCTTGCTACATGCTTTGGCGGAAATTTCTGTACTCCAAACTCTCGAAATAAAAGGCTTTATTAAACATTTCCCTATAGTAGTATTAATTGATAGTGGCAACACTCATAATGTTATCCATCAGTGAGTTTCCAAAGATGTTCCTTGTTTGGTCAAGGAAGTCTCTAATTTCTAGGTCCAGAATGTTGATGGGGGGACAATGAAATGTGAAGGCCACTATGAAAATATCAATCTTCATATGGGACACTATCACCTAAATACCCACATTCTTATGATTTACATGGATGGTTGTGACATTGTCTTGGGTGTTGAATGGATTCACACACTAGGCCCAATCACCATGGATTTCCAAGAGTTATATATCAGCTTTAAGTAGAACAACCACACACATACCCTCCGTGGACTCGAGGGAGGTGCTCCTTCTACCATCTACTCACATCGTATGGAAAATTTTGTTGAAAGAGGTTCATCATGGAGTTATCGCCCATCTTAATTCCATCTAGGCCTTCGAGCCCACTACTCCTCATATTCATCCTGCCATGCAAGATGTCTTTAATCGATACAAGTAGGTATTTTACAAACCTAAAGAGCTTCCACCCTCTACAGGGGAACATGATCATATCATCACTTTGGTGCCAGGGGCACAACCACCGAGTGTGTGGCCATATGGATATTCTTTCACCCAAAAGAATGCAATTGAAAGAATCATCAAGGAACTCCTTGAAGCCAGTGTCATTCGTCCTAGCATCAATCCTTATTCACCACCAGTTGTCAAGGTGCTAAAGAAATATGGGGAATGGATCATCTATCTAGAATTCAAGGCCCTTAGCAAGTTCACAATCAAAGAAAAAGTACCTATCCCAGTTATTGATGATCTACTGGATGAACTACATGGTGTTCAATTCTTTACTAAGCTAGATCCTCGCTCTGGTTATCACCAAATATGCATGAAAGAAGTAGGCATTCTCAAGACCCATCCACTTTTCAAAGCCTCATGATCACCTGTTGAAACCATATCTCCAAAACTTTGTCCTCGTTTTCTTTGATGACATTCTCATCTATAGCCTAACCTAGGAGAAACATCTTCAACATGTAGACTTGCTCTTGCAACTGCTCCAGAATCATAAATTATTTGTCAAATTGTCCTAGTTCTCTTTTGGCATCAAATAATTTGAGTATTTGGGCCACATTGTGGGTTGTGAAGGTGTCCAGGTGCATCCAAAAAAGATACAGGCAATGCAAGATTGGCCCCAATCAAAAACCTTGAAGAGTTTGAGGGGATTCTTGTGTTTGACTGGCTACTATCACAAATTTTTCTGCAATTATGGTCGCATTACTAGACCCCTCACTAACATTCTCAATAAAAATGCATTCCTCTAGACTGATGCAGCACAATAGGTGTTTATGGCTCTTAAACATGCCATGTATTCCACTCCCATATTGGCACTACTCGACTTCACCAAATCTTTTGTGATTGAATGTGATGCTTAAGGTACTGGTATTCGTGTTGTCTTAATGCAAGAAGGTCATCCATTAGCTTTCACCAACCAAAAACTGAGTGGGAAACATCAGGGACAATTTAACTATGAGAAGGAGATGATGGCCATCTTGCATGCAGTAGATACCTGGTGACCATACATATTGGGGCGGCATTTCCAAATCTTCACAGACCATCAAAGCCATAAATATATTTTGGAGAAAATTCTATCCACGCCACAACAAAATGAATGCCTGGCCAAAATGATGCGATATGATTATGAGATAATTTACATGAAAGGGCGTGACAATGTAGTAGTGGATGCTTTATCATGGTAATTTGAGGATGAAAGCACCCTACTTTCAATCTCTCTTCCCATACCAGATTGGATTGAAGAAGCCTACAAGGAATGGTTTTCACATCCCTCTCTCTCACAACTCTTTAATAACTTGAGAGTAGATCCTAATTCCTCAGTTGGCTACTCTTTCAAGGATGAGATTCTTCATTACAAGAATAGAGTATTTATATCACTGACATCCACCCTAAAAACACACATTTTGGCAAAGTTGCACTCATCTCCCACTGCAAACCATGTAGTCTTTCAAAAGAATTATGCTCTCACTCGTTGTTCTTACTTTTGTAGCTAAATTTGATGTGTGTGAACTCCAAAAAGGAGAAACAATCAAGTCTCCAGGCACCTTACAACCATTTCCCATCCTTGCCTCAATCTGGATGGACGCTTCTATGGATTTCGTTATTGGTCTTCTGAAGTCAAACAATAAATTAGTCATCATGGTGGTTGTGGATAGAATTTCTAAATATGCTCATTTTTGCACTCTACCCCACCCATTTACCCCCACTTTGGTGGCTCAAGCTTTCATGGACTAGATATTCAAACTGCATGGCATGCCCTGATCTGACCTGACTTTGACTAGTAACTTTTGGCAAGAAATTTTCAAGATACAAGGCACCCAACTCCAACTAAGTACTTCCTATAATCCCCAAACTGATGGTCAAAATAAAGCAGTCAACAAATGTTTGGAGACATACCTAAGGTGCTTCACTTCAGAAAAGCAACATCAATGGGTACAGTGACTACCTCTAGCTAAATGGTGGTATAATACTAACTATCATGTAGCCACCAAGATGACTCCATATGAAACAATGGATGTTCAACTCCCACCTTCACCTACTTCTTATATCCATAGATGCTCTAAGGTGCAACAGTGGATCAACTCCTACAAAAATGTGCAACCATGCTAGCTCATCTCAAAGATAATCTCCATCAAGCTTAGAATCGCATGAAGCAACAGGTAGACCAACATTGTTCAGAGTGCACATTTCAATAAGGGGATCATGTATTCCTACAGTTGCAACCATATAAGCAAACATATCTCAAAGAAAAGGGCTACCAAAAATTAGCTCCAAAATTATATGGACCTTATCAAATACTTTAGCACATTGGAGTAGTAGCCTACAAGCTACCTTTGACACCAACTTCAAAAATCCATCCAGTATTCCATGCATCATGCCTCAAGAAATTGGTGGGGAACAATTGCATAATTCAAACTAGTCTACCTAAATTGGATGAAGAAAGTTCACTCTAGCTCCAACCTAAACAGGTCCTTGATACATGAGAATGACATCTCCGCAGCCACATGATCAAGGAAGTCCTTGTCAAGTGGAAAAACACCTCTCCAAAAGATGAGACTTGGGAACCAACCACTATTCTTCGGAATTTTCCTCGGCTTTAGCCTTGAGGACAAGGCTTCTTTTCATGGGGGAGGGCATGTGAGGGTCCATCCCTATCCCCTTTATTTATGTAATAGGGTCGAGTCATAGTTATAGTTAGTTAAAGAGTTAATAAATCCCATACTAATAATTGTAAGTGGTTGAACCACATTTAAGAAAGGGACCATAGTTAGTTGCAAACATGCCATGGTATTAGATAGATGGTATAGAGAATACCCATTGAGGAATATAGAGTCTTATTTTGTAATTGAGATTTTATCTGTTGGAGGTTGCCCCCTCTAAGAGGAAAGTGAACATTGCTTTCATCTCTGAATAATAAAATACTTGTAGTTTTCCTCATTTAGTTCTGTGTTCTAGGTTGTATTTCGTCGCATATTTGGTATTCTGGAATTTCTCGCAGGTCAAGAGAATAACAAGCCCTAGCATAGCATAACTCTGTCCTATCATGTTCTAGCATCCCCTGTAGTCCCTAGCACGACCTGGAACACTTTGGAATGCATTAACATACATTAACACTTGGCACACATTAGCACTTGGCATGTATTGGAACCTATTATTAGTGTGCCTAGCACGCCCTTTATGAAAAAGATAAATTCCTATCTTATTAACCCTCTTATGTGTTCATTTCCTTTCATTTTTGCTTGGTTATTCCTTATTCTTTTGTTACCTTGACATCCCTTGACACATATCGGCATACCCTGGCACCCTACACATCCTAGCATGCCTTGTCATTTGTCATGTCTTGGCATGCCTTGACACTATTTGGCACATGTTAACACACACGGGAACTCCCTAGCACACTCTTTAACATGCCCCAATATTCACTAGAATGCCTTACTAGTGTTTAGAATACCCTTTCACTCCCTTCTTGGCATGCCACCTAGCACTTGTTCACATTCCCTGTCACACCCTCATATTCATTCACTTCCATGCATTTTGACCTAGTTCCCCCTTGTGTTTTCCTAGTAGTCCCTAACACTACTCTGCATGCGTTAGCAATCTCTACCACACCTTATCACTCTTCGACATGCCTTGACATGAATGTGTATCGATCCCTAACACACGTTGGCACTTGGCATGTGTTGCCGCTTGGAAATTCTTAGCATGTCAAGCATTCATTAAGATCACTTGGTATGCTTTGGCATGGTTTAATATTAAATTTATTTGAGATCAACTATTGGAAAGTAGATGAGAAGTAACAAATGAATATTTGGCACTTATAATGCACTAACACTTGGCACTTGGCACCTATTTTCACCTAGTGTTAGTGTGCCTAGCATGACCCTCTTGGAAAAGGTAAATTGATGACTTATTAACCCTCCTATGTGTTCATTTCCTTGTAGTTTAAGTTGTTTCTCTTTCTTGTTGCCTTGACAGTCCCTGACACGTATTGTGACACCCTAACACATCTTGGCATGCCTTAGCACTTAGCACATCTTAGAATATTTAACATGCCTTCGCACTATCTGGAACATGTTAGAATTCCCTAGCACACCTTAGCACTCACACCTGCACAACTAGCCTTATATTTTTTCATGACTGGGAACCCAATCAAATCCTTAGCTACTACAATTCATGTGACATTGGCCTACTTCAACCTGAATAACCTGACCAATTGCACCTATTACAAGTAGGTTGTGCTTGGTTCACCTAACAACTACCTATAACTTGTCTTAGGCCACTCATTTCCAAGCTTAGATGGTCCCACTTAAGAACAGACCAAGACAAGGATCACATCTATCCATGGCCATAAAGAAACTAAGAAACATAGCTTACATAGACGATATTTCACATGTATGTCTAGTTCATATAAACAATAGAGAATTAGCTTAGAGTTTGCAAGAACCACAAGATGGATAAGACACACATGATATAAGTGAGCACAAGTCAAGCACCCTATAATGTATACACGACAATGTACATGTGAAATTGTCTAGAATAGTTTAAAACATGAGGATTTTCCCGAAATATGCCACATATAATATACAAATAATAGCTAAAGGAAAAATAGTGTTGTGCATAGCACAAAGTCTCCCTTTGTCTAAAACGTCTTTGTCGAGCACCTTATCTCAACCTTAGACTTGCCTCTTGCAAATCCTATTATGAACTACTCCTAACACACTTCGTCCTTGGCACACATGAATTCACTAACAACCCTCGCACACACTCTTATTTGTTCATTTCCATGCATTTTGACTTAGTTCTCCCTTGTGATGCCTTGGGACTCCCTAACACTCCTCAACATGCACTTATATTGTCTGACATCTATTAGCACACCTTTCCATTCCTTTTCATGCCTTGACCCTCCATAGCTATCATGCCCTCACAAATACCCTTAATTTTCAACATGTGGACCCAACCAAATCCTCGCTTGACCATAAGATCTTGAACAAGTTACAATTAATACAGCTAGAGTATGTTGTTGAATTGTTTAGCTAGGGAGGTACTCCACAAGCCAAGTGAGTTGTGTTTGTGTGATTTTTGTCACAAAAGTCTTTGTGGGAAAATAACCCAAGCGAAGGGGTTTTGGACACAATATGGCGTTTAAAATAAAAAATAAAATAAAAAATGAAAATTAATAGCTCCTAATTTCTAAGTGGATAAAACAAGTAAGTTCTAAAGGGTTTCTAAGAGGCCTATCTAGAAAAATATATTTAAGGAGGAATTGGTAAGAAGGCAAGAACATCAAGTGAGAAGGAACTCATTTGATGAAGGAGTCCAAGGGAGATGTATTCCTAAAGTAGGCCGAGTTAAATGGATGAGTAAGGGTTTCTAAAGGGAGGTCATGATCATCCACCAAGAGCAAGATCATCATGTGAGGGTTCACAAGAATGTCACATACCTTAATGGGATCGAGCAAGGAAGTAGGATGGCATATTATAGGTTCTCTTCTGGTAGATCGTGCTCAAGAGAGGTAGCTCATGAGAATTTGGGCATGTTATTTCAGTCGTGTTTTTGTGTGAAGGCCATATCAAATTTTGAAATAGAAGAGACGGTTGAGACCCTGTCTTGTGGTGGTTAGTAGGTAGTAGGGTCTATGATAAATACCAAAACAAATGGAGGAGGGCCTGCACTGGAATTGACGGCTACAAGAGAAGTATCCACATGTCTAATATTAACTAAGGTAACCATAGTTTGAGGGTTGTAGAGATCTGAAGTTAAGGTTAAGGTTCAGTAAAATAAATTCCCAAAATCTATGGATCCATATGAGCTAGGTTGAGTCTCTTATGGAGGAAAGATTTTTTGTTTCTTATATGGGTGGATAGGATTTGTTTTAAACCAATTAGAGTATAGGTATAATGCCCTAGTTAGGGTAGTTTCCTAGAATGTTCATTCCATAAGGTATTCCCTTAAGACTGTGACAAATCTGCGTAGAAGAAGAGGGATCATGACCCTTAGAGCAAGGTTTATCTCTACAATATAAACCATAGATCTAGAACATTGTTTGCAGAAGTATGTGTGGAGATAGAAGATTGAAAGGAGGTTGGAAGCTAAGTAGAAGATTGAACAAAAGAAATTTTCCATATGAAGAATGGATTGGAAGAAAAAGAAGTTGATTTTGGTGGACTATCCATAGATTTTTGGACAAATATCTGAAGCAACCTATAAAAAATTAGTCAATGTATTGTTAGTGGATTATTTGTGACCCTAGTTTAGTCATTTACAAATTGTTAGAAGGATGATAAGAGGAGTATTCCAGATTTTTTAACAGATTGGACAATAAATAAATTGATACACAAGAATAGTGATTTTGATAGGATTCAAATCGCTATTAGGTGGCATAATTGAAGAGCCATAGATGAGGGTGGTGTTGTGGGCTGTAGATTGGTAAACGAATTGACTATGGTTGGGAATATTGATGGCATTCCTAGTACAATTGGAGGGTTTTTAGGTGAATGTGAAAGAAGAGCCCTAAGTATTTTACTTATGAAGGACAACAAGTCTGGTAGAAGGGTAGGTTTATTGGGCCTAAGGATGTGTAGACTTTTAAGGACTAAAATAACAGTTAAGTGGGATAATCAACTAGCCCTAGTTCAATGTATTGTAGAGGATTGAGTCAGTGAGAATAAGGGTGACCTCCTTTGACCCACACTTGTCATCTTGGAGAAACAATATGGAAAAAATGGGGAGACGAAATATTTGTTCACAAGAAGAGTTCTGAATAGCTGATCGAAGACCCTAAGTGTTGCACATATTGAAGTAAACAGTAGGTATCTAGAGGGAAAATTTTGTTGAGTCGAGTTCAATAACCTAGTGCTACCTAGCGTACGATGTCACTTCCTCCTTAGCACACCTTGAACTCACTGACACTTTTTTCCACACAGTCTTTTTCATTAATTTCCATGAATTTTGACCTAGTTCTCCGTTGTGTTTCCTTGTCACTCCCCAAATATCAACATACATTGACACACCTTGTTATGCTTCCCTAGCACTCTAGCATGCCTTGGAACTATCTAGAATATCTTTTTGCTCACTCCTTGGCACACATGGAACTCATTAACACTCCATTTCGATCAATTTGAAGCTAGTGATCCCTTTTGTTTCCTTGATGTTATTGGGAAAACTAGTGTCTATTCAGAACTTCTAGTCCCACTAAGATGGGTAGCTATCTTAGAAATAAACAAACTAAAGTCACTTGTGTTTTCCTTTATGAGAGGTAGATGAGAATTTAGAAGAAGAGAGTACCAACCTCAGTCTTTCACTTGGCTCCTTTCTTGTTTCCTTTCCAATTTGACAGGATCTCACCACTCCTTCCTTACTTGTCTCGCTTCAAAGAGCACCTATAGAGTCAAAGCAACATAATACCATCAACGCATAGAGATCTATCACTGTAAACAACATAGGATCAGATATATATTGATCATAGAAATACATATATCAACACAATATTCAGAGGTATACAAGAATATGGAGGAAAACTCAAATATATTTATTGATAGAAGTAATAGAAGAGAGGATTACAACCACTTGGTCTGACGCAGTGCCATCCTTCCAGCATGAAATCCCTCTTCACCTCATACAAAGCAAGATCACCCAACAATGTCTTCAACGAGAAACCAACAACACTTCCTTTAAAATTACAAAATTCCAACCTTTGGATCTCTGGGATGAGGGATCCATATATAGATGTTTGCAGGGGGGTGAGTCAGCTTCTGGGATTTTGATTAGTGTCATCTCTCTCATAGTTCTTGGTTCCACTTGGAGATTTCATGATCTCTTACTCATCCTTGGGCGAACTCAGAGAGGCAAGTGTCAAATGAGAAGCTTCAAGAGGATTCTCAAGGTCTCCACCTAGCAAACTGCTTGTACCATTTTTCTGTTCTCACTCATTGCATCCTACAGAAGGGCTTTCCAGTATGCATCACACTTTTTGCATGTGGCAGGTGAGATGAATCACAGCCTTAGCATTGGGTAGTTTGTATGGTTCTGCTTTGACCAGTTCTGAGTAGTTTTTCATGGACAACTTATGGGAGATGATGTAATCAGCTGACCTTGCTCCTTTAGGGTATGAAACAACGCTTTTAGGGACTTAGAAGCACTTGGTTTATGGACATATATGATTGGGGTTGCAACTTGCCCAAATATGTCTAAACAGTTGCCCCCTAAAGCATGAGATCGTAAATATTTTGATTTCGGGTGAAATGCTTTATTATGAGGATCTGAGGTTTGTCAAACTGGAAGGTGACCTGTAATAAGATACAATACAATACATTATCTTCATAATATTTTCATGATATAGCTAAGGTGGGCATTCCCATTCATAGCTTTATAAATTCATTTTCATGTACATAGGACAGAAAATCGTCTGTTTAGCAAACTAATGATTCTGGTAGAGCCATCATCCTTTTGTTTGGATGATTATCTATGTAGAAATGATGTACATTTGATGTCTTTATTTTCCTAAATATATCACAGCCCGGATGGATGAAACTATATCCGGGGTCTTCAAAATTCGTTCAATCTTCGCTCGAAAGTACAAGTTGATCCATGTGAAAATATGCTCTGGCGTCGAACATGGAAAGACATCGCTTGATTACTAGCCAGTGATGTAAGTTGTTAACAGGTGCAAGAGGAATCACTGATGATGATGATGACCCTCAAGGTACTGCAGTACAATTCACATGGTGTGAATACATGAGTCGATGTCAAACACCATGCAGAATCTTTCGGTCGAAGGCCATTAATGTAAACGTGTTGCTAGCAATGAGAAACTTGCCATTGAGGCATGCAAGCTTCAAAGTACTGAAAGGGTTGTTCCTATGCCGGCTTCTTGCATAATGAGTTGATGTCGACAAGAAGTGACCCATTGTAGGAGGGAATTAATGAATCCCACATCTACGACATAGAACGGAGCAAATGATTTTGTGGAGGTGAAAAAAATCTGATGATAGAAGGTTCAGGGTGGTTGTCATGAAAGAATGAAGCTTGAAGGTATTACAATGGATGAGACATAAGCTGGGTAGGTGAATTCTCTGAGCGACTTCTCTTGAACATATTGGTGACACTGATATGAATTGGTAGAGTTAACCCCAAAAGTGGATGGTATGGTGGACCAATGGTGATATGACTAGCGAATGGAATAACCCAACCCGACTCAATCATGGTGATGGAATGAAAGTGTCATGTTCAAGAGAAACCTACTACCAATAAAGTTTCTTCAAGTTTTCTTCCCAAATTTCCCAGTCATTTCTGAACAGTACCTCTTTATTTTTGTCAAGCTTGAGGAGGATAACATATGCTTGTTCTATAATTTTCCCTTCGGGCAAACCCATCGTTATGTTTTAATGAGCCTAGTGATAGTGAGACTCGCTCTTGTCTGAATGGAGAAGTTTGTTGCTATTGTTTTAACGAGTTTAACGACAAGGATAATTCGATTCTTTTCAATTTTAGAGAGTCTGATAATAGACAGAAAGGAAACTCCAATATTCATTTTTCGTAATATAATCACTTAAGTCCGAAAAAGTATAAAACAATGCGAAAGGGATGACTTTTCGATAGTTTTAATGAGCTGAACAAGACAAACGCTCGATCTTTTTGTGTAATAATCCCTCAAGTTTAAAATGATTAAAATCTATAGGAGGGATGGCACTTCTAATCACTTTAACGAGGTGGAGAGGCCAATTTCTCGGCAATATTCTCATATTTTATGAATCAGGTGAAAAGAGCTTAAAGGAGACTCGTTTTTTGAGGAACGAGTGATGTTTTCGGATAATAGCTAGTTCCAGGTAATGTTTGGAACTTTTCAATCATGGCAGTGTAAAGAAGGTGGCTAATAGGATCACTCATCGTAGTTGTTCCTCAAAAAGGGTAAACAATCAAACAGAGGCATATGATCGGCTAAAAAAGAGTGGAGGTGATGGTAAGAACATGACCAAGGCTCAAAAGCTGATAATAATGTGATCGTAATGGTTATTTACCAGAGGTGGGTTCATTTTTTAATGAGCTTAAACTCTGGTGGAACATATGATCATTGCTAGGTTTATTTTTTAACGAGATTGAACTTCGCGTAAAACTGCGTGTGCCAGTCGTATAATAAGGATGTCTCATCGATAGGTTCATTTTTTAGGGAGCTTGCAACATTACAAATTTTGCTCTGACTCCTTTTATTATGTAAGCTAGGAACAACCAATCCTACAAGTTTAAAGGGTTAAGAATCTACAAACTAAGAAAATAAATGGTCGCTTTTCACTTTCATGCAAAAAGGTTTGCATGCCCCTAGGTATAATGAAGTACAGTTTCTAGGTTACCTTTCAATTTGCAGACAAAACATTTTTTCTGTTGGGAAAGGCATACCTTCTGACATAGGTATCTTATTCTAGTCTAATCCCATTTTCCTAAACGGATGGGTGTGTCAGACTAGTCATATATTCTCTGTGGAATCCCACCCTATACCTGAAGTTTTCCTACCGAAGCAGACCAGGGTGCATGCCCCCTGGGTTTCAGTGACAACAATCGAATCACTCGCGCTCATCAGGTGGACGAACTGGAGATTGATGAGACATTGCTTGTGCAAAATGAACTGTTAGGGATGGAACTTGACTATTAGCTATGTGTGAACTAGGGAATGAAAGCTGGTCTAGGAGCTGGACCACTCTGCCTTCATGTGGAAAACACATCACTTCAAAGAGTGAGGAAACAATAGCTCCCATGCTATAAATGTAGTCGGCCCAAGGAGCAGATTGTAATCTAAACCTCCTTGGACTACCATTACATTCAGACAAATGTTTTTCCTTCTCAAAGTTATAGGAAAATTTGGAAGGATCCCTAATGGTCGACTGGTTCCTTTGTCGAAGCCTGTTAGAATTCTCATCTCAGGAAAAAATGATGGCGAACCAAGCGCTTTCAAAGCAGTTGAGGAAAGGATACTCACAAAAGCCCCTTCATCTATGATGGTACCAACCATGACCATTTTGTAAGTTTGTACTATGATTCAGAATAGTACAGTAGATGGTAGATGTGGTCTGCCTAATAGATTCCAATCAAAGGAGATGACTAGGTTGCTTGGAGGTGGGACCAAATAAACGGCGGGATACATCTCTGATGAACTTCCTCCTACAGTAAAGGAATGGGTAGATTGCCCACATTTCATCGGAGTCTGTGTTTACAAAAAGAATTTGAACGGTGTTGTTGTCATTCTCTTTGGTGACTGTATCATCTGAAGGTGAATCCTCTGAAGAAAAGATGGGGTCGACTACCATCTCGACCAATTGACTTTGGTCTGATGTGGACTCAAAGGGTTTATCTTCAATGATAGGTGCTTCGATCGACAGCAAAGTTGTGTCAGCCAGATTTTCAACTAGAAATGGACTCGGCAAGAGTTTCTTGTATCCAGGAGGAAGTCCCTGCGGTGATGCAGGATGGTTATCCAAGACTCTTTTATCTTCATCCAAGAAGGGACAATGGTGGAGGGCATGATCGCCTTCACACCGCTGCAAGGAAATTTAGATTTTCCTTTCTGTCCGGTGACTTCGTTTTCACTAGTTGACGGTGTACTCTCAACATGATCATCAGAGGTTGACGACACCAGATTGTGCAAGTGAGGAGACCAGTCCCTTAAGATCCATGGGATGCAAGGACAATCTCGATGATAGTGGTCCCTTTTGCAGATGACACACAAAGATTTAGGTTTGGATGGTGCAGTGTGTGGAATTTTTCTAGACAATGTACAGTTGTCCCTTTTTTCTGTTGGATCCTTCTTCTTCTTCTCCTTCCCTTTGTTCTTCTTCTCAGTTACTTCGTTTTTAGTTTTACTAGCTTCACCAAGTGAAGAGGAACAAGGAGAGGGAGAAACAAATGAAGTAGAAGGTTGGGGGGTAACTCTAGTATCATCTAGTTGCTGATTTGATTACTCAGGAATCACGGTACTTTGAATGATAGAGGTTGAGAAAAGCCATACTGTTAGGCCAATTGTCAATCCTAGAAGGGACAATGTGGTCATATGAGGTGCACCAACTTCTCCCCAATAGGAGAAAGGACTAGGATTTCCCCCAAGGGGAAATCCTTGATTGGTGGACTCCATTTTCTCAACCTAAGATCAGTGAGGGAATAGTGACTTTATTCTATTTGAAATAAATTTTAGACGCTTTGACACAACTTGCTTTTTCAATTTTTTAGAGTTGAGAAAAAGCTAAAGATGACTCTAGTCACCTTTGATTTTTAATGAGCCTGAAGTGACAAGTGCTGAAATGGACCTTTTCCTTTAAGGAGTCTGAAAATGAATGAAAAAGACTACTCTAGAAATCTAGACAGAGGGATTACCAAACCAATTGAAAAACTACAGAATACATTTTACGCTATGGCAGTCAATCTTCCTGAATGCTATATTCAGTGCATTGCAATCGAAAGGGCGGCAAACACAGTTCCTAAGGATAAAGGATATAGCCTATTGTGGTCTCCCAATATATACTCGATGGTACGTGGGAGCACAATTCCGTACTGGCACTTGTCATCTCAAAGAGGAGGAATCACCTAACCTACGATGAAAGTGACAGTTACCAGGCTTTACGATGCCGAAATACGTCTCTAGCCTAGACTTCTAGATGTTGTGTGTTAGGTTCCAAAGCGTTTTTATGTTCATTGAATTTATTTTATAGTTGATCTTTCTTAAGAAGTTTTCCTTTAAGGTTCACCGTGTGATGTAGATATACAGCTCCTAAATATGCAATCTGAGATGATAAACAATCGTTTACTCTTATTTTTACAATGAAAATCCTATCTACTAAGGAAAGAGAAGCAAAATCCTTTCAACATAGAGCAGAGAGCACACACTAGATGTACTGTCCTAAATCAAAATCAAAAAGCAGTCTAAATGCAATGCACATGCATGTTTTTGTTTTTCGCTTTCTTAATGTGTGAATGACAAAAGGAAGGCTCAATACAAATATGAATTATTTCTTCTTTCAGAACTGCTAGTCCCACTAAGATGGGTAGCTATCTTAGAAACAAAAAATCAAAAGTCACTTGTGTTTTCCTTTACGAGAGATAGATAAGAAAGAAGCAGAGAGTACCAACCTCAGTATTTCGCTTGGCTTCTTGCTTGTTTCCTTTCCCCTTTGATAGGATCTCACCACTCCTTCCTTACTTGTTCCACTTCAAAGAGCACCTGTAGAGTCAAAGCAGCATAATACCATCAAAGAATAGAGATCTATCACCATAAACAACATAGGATCAGATATATATTGACCATACAAATACATATATCAACACAATATTCAGAGATATACAAGAAAATGGAGGAAAACTCAAATAGCTTTATTGATAGAAGTAGTAGAAGAGAGGATTACAACCACTTGGTCTGACCCAATGCCATCCTCCTAGCATGAAATCCCTCTTCACCTCATACAAAGCAAGATCACCCAACAATGTGTTCAAAGAGAAACCAACATCACCTCCTTGCAAATTACAAAATTCCATCCTTTGGATCTCTGGGATGAGGGATCCATATATAGATGTTTGTAGGGGGTGAGTCAACTTCTGGGATTTTGATTAGTGTCATCTCTCTGATAGTTCTTGGTTCCACTTAGATATTTCATGATCTCTTACTCATCCTTGGACGAATTCAGAGAGGCAAGTGTCAAATGAGCAACTTCTAGAAGATTCTCAAGGTCTCCACCTAGCAAACTGCTTGTGCCATTTTCCTATTCTCGCTCATTGCACCCTATAGAAGCAATTTCCAGTATGCATTGCGCTTTCTACATGTGGTAGGTGAGAGGCATTGCACCCTTAGCACTGGGCAGTATGTATGGTCCCGCATTGTCTAGTTCTAAGTAGTTTTTCATGGAGAACTTTTGGGAGATGATGTAATCAGTTGACCTTGCTCATTTAGGGTATGAAACAACACTTTTAGGAACTTAGAAGCCCTTGGTTTACGGACATATATGATTGGGGTTTCAGTGCCCAAATATGTCTATAACGCTTGACACCTGGCCCTAACATTCCCTAGCATGTGTTCACTCCACACCTTGGCACTTGGCATATCTTGGCGGGCCTGAGCACTTGACATGTCTTGGCTTGCCTAACATGCCTTGGAACTGTCTAGCATGTGTTAGTACTTCCTAGAATTCCCTAGCACAACTTGGCACTCTGTATTTGTCATGCCTGGATAAATAACCTTTCTTTGCGGCATGGGAAGCCAACCAAGGCATTGGAAAAATAGTGTTGTGCCAAATGCAAAGTCTCCCTTTGTTTGAAACTGCTTTGTCTAGCCCCTTATCACAACCATAGGCTTGCCTCCTACAAGTCCTATTTTGAACTTATCCTTGCATACTTCGTCCTTGGGATACCTAGAATTTTCTGACACTCCTTGGCACACACTCTTTTTCATTCATTTCTGTGCATTTTGACCTAGATCTCCCTTGTGGTTCCCTTGTTGAAAAGAGTAACTAGGTTTGCTCTTCATAATGACATGTGTAACTGCAATTTTATGTAATTGATGTAAAGAAGAAGACAAAATTGTTTTTGTAATTCTTGAATCATGGGTTTCATGACCAATGGATTTTATTTTTAGTTAAAGTTCCCATTGTGAGCTATTAGGTTTGGTCGCAAGTCATAAAATTCATAGAGTTAATGTCAAATATTGAAGACCCATTTTGGGCATGTAATCCATTGTAATAAAAAAAAATATTAGCCATCGAAGACCTTTTCACAAAATCTTATTGATGTCAGCCTAAGGATGCTTCCAGAATGTCAAGTCGGCTCACATATATCACAAGTCAGCTTATTTTGATGGATGAAGCACTCTATATAGGGAAACTTGACCTCCATTTGTGGACAAGAAAATTCAGTGTAAGTGTGAAGATAACTAGAGAAGAGAAGGAAATGAAGAGCCAAGATTTTGGTGTTGTTCATGGGTTTGATTTAGGGCTAATACCTCCACATGTATGAAGGAAGGAAGAACTATCTAGTGCAGAAAAGGTCAAAGGTCTTGTTGTTGTCCATGAAGTTAAACCAAGGAAGAAGATAAGAAAGGTTACCAGAGAAATTATAATAAGAGGTCATACCATCCAAGTGAAGAACATCAAGGTTCAAAAGGTTGGTCAACGACACATGCTAGGGTTTCCGCAGGAGGGCTAATAACTATAGATATGATCTAGGGAACCAAAATTTAAAGGATAGCCAAGTTATTGAAGGAGGAAGCTTGATCATCGTTTACTCAAGAAAAGTTAAGGAAGTTGAATGGAGGAGGCTTGTGACTTGGTCTTGGAGAGGTGGTTGAGTCAAGGGTCTACGTAATGGTCTTGGTATTCATCAATTGAAGTCTTTATAAGAAGAAGATTTCTTTTGAGTTTTCCTCTCATGTTGGAGAAGTTTTGTCCCTAGATCATCACCTATTCTCTTTGTCTCTGGTCTCAATTGTTTATGCATTGGTATTTGTTTAATGAATAAGAACACTATAATAATCTAAGTAAATAGAAAATACTAATCTTAAGAAGTAAAAATCGTTTAAAATAAGTTATCATAAGAAGATAAATAACCTAATTACTCTGCCATAGATTTATTAATTGCCCTGGTACTCCCTAACACTCCTCAATATGCATTGACACTTTTTGGCATGTGTTAGCATGTATTTTTATTCCTTGGGATTCATTGACACTCCTTAGATATCATGCCATCACAACTGCCCTTACTTGTTTTGGGACTTGGGAACCTAGCCAAGTCCTCCCTGGACTACAATAGCTTAACCAAGTTACGGTTACTACAGCTAAACTATGCTTTGTTCACCTAAGAATTGACTATAACACATCTTAGGATACCCATGTGCAATTTCATCTTGTTCCACTTAGCAACCTACAATTTAGAGAGTTAAGGATCACATCCAAGCATGGCCATAAAATAGCTAAGAAACATAGTTTACATCTTGACATGCCATAACACCTTGCACGTATAACAATCACTTGGAACTATTCGGCACATGTTAACACCCCTTGCATTCCTTGGCACTACCTAGCACACCTTACCTGATATGGATTTAAACAGAAATGAAACAAATTACAAAGATAACCCTAAATACAGAGATGCAGTGGAAATAATGCTTCATTTCATTAATTTAAAATACTAAAATATGCTTACAAACAGAAATGGAAATAAACTAGCTAGGGTGATGGTAGCTTATCTCTTAGAAGAGATGTGGTGGCTACATTCCTCTCAACTATCTTACAATAAGGCTTGAATTCCTATTTATTGTTGAGAAACAATGGAAACCCTAAACATCCAAAAACCTAAATGTAGGAGATGAAATGCCAAACTATGGGCCCTGTTTTGGGTAAATTGGTACATCAACTTCCCGGGGTCGTAACTTTGGCATACGATCTATGTTTAACATGCTCAATACCTCGCTAGAAATATCTATCTGAGGACTACAACTTTGGGATGAGAAGAATTAGGCAATGGACCCATGTTGCTCCCAGTTTTCCCAAAAAATGTCGTTTAGGGCCTCAAAATGGCTGCAGAAGTTCAAGACCCAAAAAACTACTAAAAATAGTAAACTTTGCTACAATTAAGGAAACTGAAACACTGAAAGAGAGAGATTGTGGGGTTCCGAGTGGGATAGGTGGGTGGTCACCAACATCCAGCTAGATCATTCCTCCCACCTAAGGAATCAATGGTCTCCATTGCATTGAGTCCCTCCATGAGATGAGGAAACTTATGTTGAAGTTGGTCCATGGTGAGCTATTCTACAACCTCTAATGTGTCCAGTAAAGGTCAAAAGCATGGTCAAGGGTGGTCCACATTGAAAACTTGGTGCAATCAAAGGAATGGGAGAATGCTATGCTCCAAAGCATTGTTTCCCATATCCTTGGTAATGGTGTAGGGACCATATCGGAGTGGTTTGAGCTTCTGATGGGCTCTTGTAAGGTGTTCGTTCTGTAGATGAAACTAGACATTGTCACCCACTTGAAACTTGTGTGGTACCTGATGCTGATCATGTCACTACTTGTACTTGTTTATTTCCAGAATGGAGTGGTGATATATCGACTTGTTGGGTAGAGGTGCTCTGGAAGTTAGATCAGATGAATGTTTGACATGACAGTGCAATGGTACCCCTATGGCTGAGGAGAAGATATCCCTGTCTTCTTTCATGACCGTATCCACCTTCTTTTGCTGCGTGGAGGAACCCTTCTCGGGGGCAATGGATGTGGCTACGATCTTCCCCTTACTTTGAGAGTGAACCAGATAGTAAATAAATTTCCTACTCTATGAGATTATCTTAATGCCTTTCTTAGCAGAGATCAAAGAAGTGGCAGTAGGTGAGGCTACCTATGGTATCCTGTATAATGTATTACATAAAGAAATAATAACATCGCAAGGCCTTGACTCATATACAACATGTCACTTACACAAGTATGGTTGGCCTAATAATACATCACAAGCATCAAGTGTTGAAACATCACGTAATACCTCAACTGTGAAGGGCTTAATACTGTACGAAAGGCAAAACTACTGGCGGACTCAAATATCTCGTCCTTGGTGAAGCCAGCCGATGTTTTATGACTACAGGTGTGGTGTGGTCAGTAGGCCTAGCTTCATCATGATCTCTACTTCAATGAGGTTCTTTTGGCTCCCACTCTTAACAATGAATTGCAGCGGCAAACCCTTCACCCACATCTTTGAGTGGAAAAGACACACCCCCTCCTCTGGATCTTTGGGCTCATTTTTCTGGACCTTGGCAGTGGCAACAGTGGCATTAGGCTCTACATCAATGATTTGCTTCCCTTTTTCATTCCCCTTGTCGGGTTCTAACTCAAAGTCGAAACATGCATCTAACTCTGAAGCCTTCAACTCAGCCACCAGCGACTACTTGGTTCGACACTCACTTGTGTTATGAGTGTGGCTCTTATGGAACTCTCACCACTTTCCTGTGTCCTTCTTTGATTTCTCGGTGTTCTTCTTTTCTTGTGGCTTTGACGGGTTGCCTTGGGTCTCCCCGACTTGGCTTGGTTCTTGGTTCTGTAGTTTGGGGAAGCCTTTCCCGTGCTTTGGTTTCTTGGATCCAAAGTCTCACTTCTTTTATTTAAACTTCTGCTTGATCTTGATAGCATATCGGTACACCATGGCAAGTGTGGAGATGTTCAGGAACTCCATCTCTTCCAAGATGTACCTGTGTAGGCATACATAGTACTTGAGTACCAAATGCAACTTAGAATCATTGATACCTAACTTTGTGTAAAGGGTATGAAAAATATTTGTGAACTCCAACACTTATTGGTCCCTTCCCTGCCGCAGCATGGTTTCGTTTATGTATTTGTCCTCATAGCTCCTAACAGGGTAGTAATGATCCTTGATGGCATCCCAGAATGAGTTCCAAGTGTGCGAAAATGAAAATAGTGAGCCCGTAAATTCATCCTTCTGCTCGCAGTAGGTTTCCCACCAATCCTTGACATGGGGGCCTACTTTGAGAAGTACAAAAGTGTTCTTTTCCCAGTTGGGAAAATCATGAACAGATAAATAACCATATAGAATTTGTAACCATTTATCTATGGCATCTACGTCTATCTAACCCTTGAGTATGGGGATTTAAAAGTTAACTTGTACCTTAAAGGTCGTGGCACTTCTAGAGTAGTTGTTGGAAGTAGATGTGTCGCCCCTCGATAGCCATTGAAGGATCTGGGAAAAATTATACATCATCGCATTGCTTTTTTACTCTAGGGCTTCTTCGAGCAAGATTTTGATAGGATCTCCTGCCCCCTCATCTTTCTTTCCTTCCACCATAGGAGGTCACCGAGGTTTGCGAGGCTGGTCTTGCAAAGGTTCGACCAGTTCAAGCCATAAATCCTTAGATCCTGACCTCATTGGGGACATCCAAAGAAGAACAGAGAAAGATTAGACCACTCTGATACCATTGATGTGGATTTAAATAAGAATGCAATAAATTATAGATATAACCATAAATACATAGATGCAGCAGAAATAATACTTCATTTCATTAATTTAACATATTCAAATACACTTACAAACATAAATGGAAATAAACCGGCGAGGGCGATGGTAGCTTATCTATGAGAAGAGATGTGGAGGCTACATGCCTCTAAAACATATTACAATGAGGCTGGAAGGACATCCAAAAATCTAACCATAGGAGATGAAGCACCAAACTATGGGCCCCGTTTCAAGTAAATTAGTACATCAACTTCCCGGGGTCATAACTTTAGCATACAATCTCTGTTTGACATGCACAATACCTCGCTAGAAATATCTATCTGAGGACTACAACTTTGGGATTAGAAACATCAATCCATGGACCCATGTTTCTCAAAATTTTCCCAACAAATGTTGTTTAGGGACTCAAAACGGCTTCAAATGTTCAGGACCCGAAAAAATTCTAAAAATAGTAAATTGTGCTATAGTTAAGGAAACTAGAAAAAGAAAGAGACAAATTGTTGGGGTCCGAGTGGGATAGGCAGGTGGCAAAAAACATCCACCTCGATCACAACCACTCCCTAAAATTCCTTGGCACTGTATCTTGCCTTGGCAATACCTACCATATAACCTTGTCACTCCCTCCTTAGCACACCTAAAACTCACTCACACTCCCTAAATCACATTATTATCTATTAATTTGCATGCATTTTGAACTAGTCCTCACTTTTTTTTCATGACACTTGGTGAGCACTAGTATTGTATCAATAATGCTACAACTCATGGACTACCTACTTTACTCTTATCAACCCGGTAGTTCGTAACAAACTTGGAAGCGACGGTGTTTTATGCACAAGTACTAGTTCTTACTCCAGGTTGTCACTTGGTGAGTTAGCGCAAGATCACTAGGAGCTAAAGCCAACTTCTATGGGTTTTAGAAGAAGCTCTATATGTGATGAGAGGAAAAAGAGAGATTACTCTACAGATGCTATTCTACTTGCATAAAGGAAGACTGAAACGTAAAGCAAACCAAGGAAATCCTAGTTAACCACTAATCCTACTTTTGCAAAAAGCACTATGAATACCATGAAAAGAATGCCATTATCTACTCAAGGAAGTAATGAACATCTACCTAAGCTATTTCTGAAAGTAAATGAGCAAAAATCATCATTTTGGATTTTTATGTATTTTTATGTGAATTTGTCATGCATGTAATTTATTGTCTATGAATGTGGCAGTGAATAGGTGGTGTTGGAGGGTGGTTTTGGGACTTGAGAGGATCTAGGATGGTGGGGATGGGTCCTAGGAGATCTCATGTGGCCTCCTAGAGACTTTTCCCAAACTCGGCCTTCAAAAGAAACCCTACAGGAAAATCTATAGGAGGGCACAGGGAATCCAGAAGAGGAAAAACAACGTTCTACACGAGGCCTATAGGAGGAGGTCGAGAGCAGTTTTCGCTATTTTGAAGGTGTGAGAGTGGGTGGAAAAGGCATATGAAGGTTGGGATGAAGTTTTCGCGCACCTAGGGTCTACCAAAAATCATTAGGAGAGAGAAAGATGATTGGATTTTCTCAAGGAGAGAGGAAGAAATTCAATGGAAAATGCAAGAAACTAAGGCAGAATTAAGGGAAGACTTGGGCTGGATCAGAGGGAGGATGGAATGGCTGATAGGCTAGCCTACTACTAGAATATATCTACTACATCAACAACTGACAGTGAACCAATGAGACCAAGCAAGCAAGGAAATAAGTTCATAAAAAAAAGAGTGTTGCATGAAGTAAACTATGATCTATGAAAGGAAATGCTAATAACCATTGCATGAAAGAAAAGCATGAAACAAGATTGTTGCAAATAAGGGACTGAGCATAATGAAGAATTCTTTGAAGAAAAGAAAACTGGACTATGAGCCAACTAGAAAGCTGTAAACACTAGAAGTCCTATGAATGTGGAAAATCTGTGTTTCTAGGGTATCAAGAGGGTCTTTGCCTAAAATTATTGTCCCAAAGGGAGGAAGATAGGCCAAGGCACTACTGCTAGCCTTTTGAATCTTTTTCATCATTGATTAACCTGCTATAGAAAGTACAAATGGAAACGAACTACTGAATCATCGAAAGCAACCTATTCTTAACCATAAAATAAATGTATCTAACAACATCCTAATCTACAAACTGAAATGAAACATACAAATACAAGTAAAGAGGAGCTTGGCTGCTTGGATTGGGCCATAACCTAAGAGCTTCTGCCCTCTGAGGTAAGTGAGTGCTAAATCAAAAAGGATTCCATCTTTATTCTCAAAACAATAACAAGATTACATGAACTATCAAAAAATAAGCTCAAAGTTGAGCGGAGTTTACATAAGCAAAACTCCAACAAAAATCCAGCAAAAATCTCGACCTAGTGAGGTCCTAGGACTCTCTACTTATACAAATGAATCTACCAACATCTCCCTTAAAATCAGGGAGGCTTGGCTCCCAAAACTCGAGATAATCATCAATTATCCTCCACTTGCTCAGTTGCCTGCTAATGCATGACTTGGCTGCATGTTCTCCAATCTGAATGAAGGGGAATTCAAAGCGAGGAGTAATAAATCAGGTGGATTCACTCCTGTAAGTCATCTCCTTTTTCACTTCGAGTTATTGCTGCCATTTGTCCAATGGATCCTTGACTTTGACCACCAAATTCATTAAAAATATACATTAAACACATATTAGACCACATAGCATCATAACTAACTCAACTCACTCTATAAGCATAAATATAATTAGAAAATCATACAATAAGGGAAGAGAATGGTTGATTTGACTAGGTTAGGAGGTAAAATTAGCCCATATAATTACCCATTTATGAGGCTCATCATCACCCGCTACTGAAAGTGTTGCTTATCCTCTGAGCAACTTAGTCCATCTCCTCATATTTTATGGCCCTGGTGGCCTCCCTAGCATCACATGCTTCTGATGTGGTATCCTCTTCCTTGTTTCCATCATCATTATGCACGTCCCCATAGAATTATTTTGGTCAATGGATGCACAGATCTCGAGAAAAACTAAAAATTGTTGAAGGTGATGGACGTCAATTTCTTGGAAACCATGCACTAGAATTTGTTGAAATTGCTTGCACATGTTACCATCATCCATATGCATCTCCCCATGAAACAGTTTTTTAAATGGATGCATGGATATTGAGAAAATGCAAAAATGGTAGAACGCGATGGAGTCCAATTTCTTGGTAACCGTGCACTAGAATTTGATGAAATTGCTTGAGCATGTTACCATCATCCATACCACCTCTCCCTGAAATAGCTTGGCAGATGGATGCATGGTTTTGAAGTTATGAAAAAACAAATTTTTCCTCTATGTATTTTTGTATCAAAGCATCCTGTAGTTTTTTGGACAACAAGGAAAATGAGCTCGGGGTGTGATGCAGGCTTAGAAATGATCACAAGGAGGTTTGAAGATTGTAGGAGGGATTATAGGTTCTTCATGCAGATTTTTTTGTCCCTCAAACATCCTTCTGTAGCCAGTTCTTGCTCTCTGTAATTCCTATAGGAGCCTCCTGTAGAAAACATAGAGCCTCCTGTAGAAAACACAGTTTCTGAAAAAATGGTACAGTGGGGTAAAGAAATGCCAGAGATGATGGAGGAAGGTGTGTAGAAGATGAGATGGGTGCTGGTATGAATGTTAGGGTCCCATTGGAACCTTCTTCTGCTCCCTGTAGCCCTCCCATAAACCTACAATGCAACAAAAAAATAAATTTTCTCCTTTTTTTTGTTTTTCTGAAAACAACTAGGGTGCCTCAGAGAGGTTTTCACCCTAATTGCCTTCCCTGGGCACCTCCAAGGGAAGTTTTCACCCATGGATCTTATTATTTTTCCTCTTTTTTCTTCTTTCCAACCCATTTTCCACCTCATGGAGGTTTTCAATCAATGAGCCAATCTGGGGCACCACCAAGGAGGTTTTCACCTTAGATTTTTATTTTTTCTCTCATTTTTCATTTTTTTCTTTTTCTTTTTTCTCTAACCTACCCTACTTGGAATGAAAAATTACTTTCAAATATAAGAATACATCCAATAGATCCATGTGCACATCAATATGATAGACAAAATGATGTGGAGGCTTGAAATGTATGTTTTGACATGTATCTGGATTTCAGAGACCAAATGATTTGACTTTGAAGTGATCAAGCATAGTTGAAGAAGAGAGTGATGCTGCAACTTAGTGGTTGTTTGGAACCATATTTCAATATAGTTGTGATCTCCTTGGACCTTTTGTTGATATAGATCATTCTTCATGTCTTCTTCTACCTTAACCTTCACATCTTCCTCTTTTTGCTGATTTTTCTCTTGAGTACATGGAGGATTTGATGGTAACCATGAGGGAGTTCTCTCGATCTCTAATTTTGATGCCTTCTCTTCATCAAGTGTAGCCCATGGTTCTTTGATCTTCTCTTTTAAATCTTATTCTTCTAGATGTGGTCCTTCAACGATATCAATATAATCTATGTTTTCCAATACTCTTCCTGAGCTATGGTGAATGCCATTGAGTTCAAGAGGAGTTGTTTGGAAGTACCTCAGCATTGTAAATGGGTTGAGCTACTTCAATGTGTGGGTTTGGAAATGGTGGTACAGGTAGTCAAGTGGGAGTGTATATTTAAGATGGATGTGGATGGGGTTGTGGTTGGGTAGGTGGTGGAGGCAGAAGAGCGGGAAGAGAGATGTATTAGCTCCTCCACCCCTGATAAGATGCATTCCACTGAGGTTGCAATTGAGAATAGGGTTGAGATGAATGGGTGGCTGGTTGGGCATGATATGGAGATGTGAAGGACCAAGGAGGAGGTGTGGACCAGAGAGGATGAGCAGGCGGGTCCCAAGAAGGCATGTATGTGACTTGGTTGGGGTTGTAGAATGCCTAAGATGTCCCTTGCATCCCCTATTGATATGGTCTAGGTCCATGTGGCCTCCTTTGGTTTATGTAATAGATCTATTCAGTGGCTCATTCGGCCCCTCGGTATATAGCCTTAAGTCCAGGCAAGGACGGGCACTTGTCTGTGGAATTATTTTCTTCACAGATTGAATAAACCTCTATAGAGTTCAATGGGCATTCATTCCTATGATGCCTCCTGGTGCATCTACGGCAAAAAATGGCCAAAGCCCTCTCTACTTCCTCTTTTTTTCTTTTGATATGCAAGGTGTCCATTTGCATGGCAAGAATCTACAACATCTCACTCTTGAAGTCTTCCAACATGTTTCCAATTTCACCTTTAATGGATGATTTGGAAGAAAATGTACTGCCCCCAGCATTTCTGTTTTTAGCTATTGGCTCCAGAGGAATGTTTTCTTCTTCTTCTTCCACTATAGGTTCTTCAAATATGTCTAGATGTTCACCTAAGGGTTCTTGTTGATTGCAGCCACCGAAGAAGAGAGAAGGTTGGCTGTGTGAAGTAGTGGGGGTGTTGGGAAAACATTTTCCTTAATTATTTCTATTCCTATGAGGCATGAAAGGAAATCTTTTTGGTTGGTTTTTCTTTTTTCCCACACTGATAGTACCTGAAACACTGAAATTGATTGAACAAAACAAATTTAAACTAGCTGAATGAACTTGTTGAAATGAAATTTACATAATTGAAGAGGAAAGCAAGGAAATGTAGAACTGAAAGAAAGAAAGTGACTAATCTACTTTTACTAAAATGGAAATTGCAGAACTAAAAAGGGAGAAAGATGAATGCAGGACTGAAAGAAAGGAAATGTCTATTCTACTTTTGCTAAAATAAACTATTAGAAGAATGTTTCCTAACTTACTCTTATGAACTCAGTAGTTCGTAAGAAACTTGGAAGCAACAATGCTATATGCACAAGTACTAGTTCTTACTGCAAGTTGTCACTTGCTTAGTCGGCGCAAGATCACTAGGAGCTCAAGCCAAATTCTATGGATTCTAGAAGAAGCTCTATATCTGAGGAAAGGAAAAAGAGAGATTACTCTAATAAATAAGGGGGATTCCCTCCTATAAGTCCTCTCCATATGATTTGTTGAAATGGAAATTGCAGAACTGAAAAGGGAAGAAAAATAAATGCAAGATTGAAAGAAAGGAAATGTCTATTCTACTTTCGCTAAAATAAACTATTGGCAGAATGTTGCCTACTTTACTCTTATATACCTGGTATTTCATAACAAACATGGAAGAGATGGTGTTGTATGTACAAGTACTAGTTCTTACTGTGGGTTGTCATGTGGTCAGCTGGCGCAAGAGCACTAGGAGCTGAAGCCAAATTCTATTGATTCTAGAAGAAGCTCTGTATGTGATGAAAGGAAAAAGAGAGATTACTCTATAGATGTTATTATACTTGCAGAAAGGAAGAATTAAACGTAAATCAAACCAAGGAAATCCTAGTTAACCACTAATCCTACTTTTTCAGAAAGCACTATGAACACCATGAAAATAATTCCACTATCTACTCAAGGAAGTAACCAAAATCTACCTAAGCCATTTCTGAACGTAAATGAGAAAAAAGCATCTGTTTGGATTTTTATGTGAATTTGTCATGCATGTAATTTATTGTCTGTGAATGTGGCAGCAAATAGGTGGCATTGAAGGGTGGCTTTGGGACTTGAGAGGATGTACGATGGTGTGGATGGGTCCTAGGCGATCTCATGTGGCCCCCTGGAAGCTTTTCCCAAACTCAGCCTTCAAAAGAAAGCCTACAAGAAAATCTACAGGAGAACATAGGGAATCTACGGGAGGAAAAACAACGCTCTACAGGAGGCCTACAGGAGGAGGCAGAGATGAGTTTTCACTATTTTGAAGGTGTGAGAGTGAGTGGAAAAGGTGGATGAAGGTCAGGATGAAGTGTTAGGGCACCTAGGGTCTACCAATAATCATTAGAAGAGAGAAAGATGATTGGATTTGCTCAAGGATAGAGGAAGAAATTCTATGGAAAATGTGGGAAGCTAAGGAAAAATTGAGGGGTGACTTGGGTGACCTATAGGGAATGGATCAGATGGAGGATGGAATGGCTGATAGGCTTTCCTACTGCTAGAAGATATCTGCTGCATCAACAACTGACAGTCAACCAATGAGACCAAGTAAGCAAGGAAATAAGTGCATAAAAAAACAGAGTTTTTTCATCAAGTAAACTATGATCTATGAAAGGAAATGCTGATAACCATTGCATGAAAGAAGAGCGTGAAAGAAGACTATTGCAAATAAGGGACTGAGCATAATGGATAAGTTCTGAAGCAAAGAAAACTAGACTATGAGCCAACTAGAAAGCTGCAAACACTAGAAGTCCTATGAATGAGCAAAAGCTGTGTTTTTTGGGCAGCAAGAGGGTCTTTGCCTCAAATCATTGTCTCAAAGGGAGGAAGAGAGGTCAAGACATTGTTTCTAGCCCTTCGAATGTTTTTTATCACTGCTTAACCTGCTATAGAAAGCACAAATGGAGACAAGCTATTGAATCATCAAAAGCAACCTATTCTTAACCATAAAAGAAATGCATCTAATGACAACCTAATCTACAAACTGAAATGAAACATACAAATACAAGTAAAGAGGAGCTTGGATACTTGGATTGGGCCCTAACCCAAGAGCTTCAACCCTCTGAGGTAACTCAGTGCTAACTCAAAAAGGATTCCATCTTTATTCTCAGAATAATAACAGGATTACATGAACTGTCAAAAAATAAGCTTGAAGTTGAGCAAAGTTTACATAAGAAAAACTGCAGCCAAAATCCAACAAAAATCCTGACCTAGTGAGGCCCTAGGCCTCTCTACTTATACAAATGAAGCTACCAACAATCCCCTTAAAATCAGGGAGGCTTGGCTCCCAAAACAAGTGATAATCATTAGTCATCCTCCACTTGATCGGTTGCTTCCTAATGCATGACTTGGATGCCTGTACTCCGAGCTGAATGAAGGGGAATTCGAAGTGAGGAGTAATAAATGAGGGTCGTTCCATCCTATAATTCCTCTCCTTTGTCCACTTTGAATTATTCCTACCATTTGTCCACTGGATCCTTGACTTTGACCACCAAATTCATCAAAAATTTGCATTAAACACATATTAGACCACATGGCATCATAACTAACTCCACTCACTCTATAAGCATAAATATAATTAGAAAATCATACAATAAGTGAAGAGAATGGTTGATTTGAATAGTTAGCAGGTAAAATGAACCCATATAATTACCCATTTATGAGGCTCATCAACACTGCTTGGCACATTGACACACCCTGGCACTTGACACATCTTGGAATCTCACCTTGGCACTATAGCATTCCTTGGCACTACCTAGCATACCTTGCCACTCCCTCATTAGCACACCTAGAGCTCACGAAAACTCCTTGTCACACACTCTTATTCATTCATTTCCATGCATTTGAAACTAGTGCTCCCTTGTGTTTCCCTTGCACTCCCTAACACTCCTTATAATGCATTAGCACCTGCCACATATTGGTTTGCTTCCTTGGCATCTAGCATTCCTTAGCAGTGCCTAACATACATTGTCACTCCTACCTTAACACATATGGAGCTCATTGATACCTGTTGTCACAAACTTTCATTCATTTATTTCCATGCATTAACTTAACCCGGTGCTCCCTTGTGTTCCCTTGACACTCTCTAACACTTCCTTCCTAGCACACATTGGCATGCCCTGGCACTTGACACATCTTCGATGCATGTTTCCCTCGCACTCTAGCATGCCTTAGCACTAACTATCATATTATTCCAGTCACTCCTTAGCACACCTGGAACTTCCTAAAACTCCCTCTCACACACTCTTATTCATTTATTTTTATACATTTTGACCTACTACTCCTTTGTGTTTCCCTAGCACTCAATAACACTCCTTTTCAATAATTGGCACACCTTGGAACTTGGCACATCTTGGCATGTTTCCCTAACACTCTAGCATGCTTTGGAAGCACCTACCATACCATGTCACTCACTCCTTATCACACCTGGGCATCACTGGCACTCCCTATTACGTAATCATATTCATTCATTTCCATGCATTTGAAACTAGTTCTCCCTTTTGTTTCCCTGACACTTGGCCCTAACACTCCCTAACATTCATTAGCACCACACCCTATCACCTACCACATCTTAGCATGCCTTAGCACCTACCTTTTTCTCTCGATTTCTCTTCTTTATGATGCAATTATAGTTGATAGGGGAACCCCTAATAGTTGTGATAAGGGGATTATGTGCCGCCTCATCATAGCTCATAAGCCCTACTACATTTAAGCCCTTAGTCACGGTGGTCCAAGGGTGTAGTTGTAGGGGCATTGGGGCCAAATGTTTGGTTCATAATGTTATGATGAGTTGAATCATAGGACCAAAATAGTGGGATGACTATTTTTTGGTGTATTGAATATGACTAGGGGACACAAGGGCAGAATTGATGGGAAGAAATGGGATGTCAAAGCATGGTTTACTAAGATATGTAGTATGAGAATTAGAGAATGAGAAGGGGGCTTAGGACCTATTGTTACAGGGGATGTGTGTTATAAACATATTTGGGCACTGCAACCCCAATCACATATGTCGATAAACCAAGGGCTCTCAAACCCCTAAAAAGTGTTGTTTCAAACCCTAAATGACCAAGGTCAATTGATTACAACATTTCGCAGAAGTTATCCCTGGTAAACTACTCAGAACTAGTCAAAGCTGGACCATACAGACTCCTCCATGCTGAGGGTGGAATGCATCTCACCTGTTACACACAAGGGGTGTGATGCATACTGAAAAGCCCTTCTGTAGGGTACGATGAGCAAGAGCAGACAAATGGCAAAGGTAGTTTGCTAGGTGGAAACTTAGAGAATCTTCTAGCAACTACTCATATGAAACTTGCCTCTCTGAATTCGCCTAGGGATGAGTAAGAGGTCATGGAATCTACAAGTGGAACCAAGAACTATCAGTGAAACGACACTAATCAAAAACCCAAAAGATGACTCACCTCTCTGCAGATATCTATAAATGGATCCCTCATCCTAGAGATCCAAGGGGCTGGAATTTTGTAATTTGTAAGGAAGTGTTGTTGGTTTCTCTTTGAAACATTGTATTGTTGGGTGATATTTCTTTTCATGAGGTGAAGAGGGATTTCATGCTGGGAGGATGATGCTGGATCAGACAGCTAGGTTGTAATCCTCTCTTCTACTTCTACTCTGAATAAAGCTATTTGAGTTTTCCTCCATATACTTGTGTACCTGTAGATCTTGTATTTGTGAATGCAATTGTATGGTTAATTTACATATGATTCTACAGTGTTTATGGTATCATAGATCTCTATGCTTTGATGGTATTTTGCTGCTTTACCACTACAGGTGTTCTTTGAAGTGGGACAAGTGAGGAAGGAGTGGCGAAGCTCTATCAGAGGAGAGAGGAAACAAGAAAGGATCCAAGTGAAAGACTGAGGTTGGTGCTCTCTGATTCTCTCTTATCTATTATTCATAAATGAAAACACAAGTTGCTTTGAATTGTTTGTTTCTAAGATAGCTACCTGTCTTAGTGGGACTAGTAGATCAAATAGCGACACTAGTTTTCCCAGAAGCAATATGGGGCCAAGAGGGAAGGCAACAAGAGAAATTTAAAGGGGAAGACCCAATAGTGGTGATAAGGGGAATAGGGGCCACATTATCACAGCCCATAAGACATTAACCCATAACCACTAAACTCCATATCCCCTAAATCCCCAAGCCACAATCCCTTAACCTATACACTCATAACTCATAACCCATCAACCCCTTATCCCATTAAACCTTATGCCATTAACTACTAACCTAGAATCCATGAACCCCTAAGCATTAACCCTTTATTCTCTTAACCCATGACCCTTAAACCTTAACCACTAACCCCTAAAAGCCTTAAAACCTAACCCATTAACCCCTAACACCTAAATCCCCTAACTCTTAAGACCTTAGACCCTAAATACCCTACCCCCCCAATCCATTGGCTTTTAACTCTTAACTCCTAAAGCCCTTAACCACTTAGTGCTGAAGGCCAAAAAAATGCCTCAAACTAACAAATTAACCTCTTAGGAGAATGCTTCACCTCTAACTAAGAATATTCGGATGATTTGATTTTTAGAGAACTAAGTATTGGTCTCGAGGTCATGTGTTTGTGGGTAATGCCCTTATTACCATGTATACCAAATGTAGAACCTAAGTTACCAGAAAATGGATACGGGAACGGATACGGGTACGGGGTTTGAAACGGATACGGCAAATTTTCAAAAAATCTGGATACGATACGGCAGGAAACGGCACATAATAAATATATAAAAATTTAAAATATATATATATATATATATATATATATATATATATATATATATATATATATATATTAAAAATAAAAAATTCATATTACCATTCATATTTCAGAATCTAAATTATCATCTATGATCTATCATGATTCATGATTCGTCATCATCAATTCAAGTTTCAACTTTCAACATATGCCATATGGCATAAACATTCAACATTGCCATCATCATTAACGATTATTATAACATTCATGATTCAAGTTTCAAGTTTCAAGTTTCAACATATCATCAATGATCAGACATCAAGTTTTTGTTTCAAATTTCAAACATCAAGTTATCAACATGACAAGTTACACAAACACCATCATTACCAAAATTGATAATGCATACTAATTACTACATACTATGAAAGTACAAAATGAACTATGAACTTTTAATATTAACAATTTAATAAAAGGAAAATATGAGTAACAACCTGGAACTGTGTAAAAGGAAGAAGCTGAAGCCTGAGATAGTCCTGGAATTATGTGAAGCCTGAAGGGTAAAGCCTGAATTTTGAAACTCTATATGAACTCTTGAACGGATTGCTTCAGCAGTAGTGTCATTGAAATAGATATCAAGTACTGAGTCCTGACACTAAACTGTAATTCAGGGAGGGTCTGATAAGTAATTATGAATGCCCATAATACTGTATTGTCTTTCACAAGTGCTGACTCCTGAGCTAAGAGGCCTCCATTGCATTCTGTTTTTGGTACTGGTGCACTGGTTTTAATGATAACTATTTCTGAGCTTATTTTATAGGTAAAGTCGTTCAATAGCATCGAATAAAAGGTTGTGTTTTAAATTATACATGTAATGTTTCCATGTTTTACAGATCTCCTTTTCTGACAGCACATTGGCGAACAAATGTGTAGCAATAGTAAATACTTCCATGTACCTTGTTTGTTTTATCTGAAAGACTGGAAATCAACAGAACTGAGAAGAGCTTTCACTAGGGGTGCAAAGAAACACGCTATTGTTTTATCTGAAAGACTGGAAATAAACAGAAGAGCTTTATTAGTAAGAAAGTTACGCTGAATTATTGAAATACTTTCATCAGTGAGAGACTTCTTGAAGGGATTGATGAGTTAGGTGAAGAACAACCTGTTCATTTATTGGTTGGAAAGAGTTTGATCATATACGTTTCAGGAAAGGTATAATTTCTGTGCAATAATCGATTGATGTGAAACTCACCTAATGATCCAAGTCTGTCAAGGCCAGGGCCTACATGAGGAATAACTGAGCAGCGAGAACCAGTATATAATATGTGTTTGTAAATTTACTATAGTCACTGACACGTATCTGATGATGTAATGCATATATGAAAAGGTTTTTTAATCGGGCCCTAGGTTTTTGAATCGGGCCATAGGATCAGGTCAAAATATGATGCATATATATTATAAATCCCAAACTTATTTTTATGAAAACCCAAGCAAAGCTATTAAAATACATTTTAAGTTTCTCTGAAACGTATCAATTTTTTTTAAACGGGACGTTTTTTCCTTCAAAACGCCTGAAAAACGGCAAAAAAAAATTTGATACGTTTCCGAATAAAAAAAAAACGTTTTTCAGCTGTTTTTTGGCAGTTTCTGGGCTGAATACGTTTCTGATACGTAAAACGGCGTTTTTGCCTGCCAGGGAGCCGTTTCCGGTATCTTAGTGTAGAACAAGTGGATAATTTTCAAAACCTTAATCATAATTGCTCACAATATCTACACTTCAAATTGATGTGGAGGTTGTAGTTCTCTCCCACATAAGGAGTTGGGAATGAATAGATAACTCATAATGATGCAACCTCTTCAGCCCTAATTCACTAGGAGTTAACCCTTCATACAAATATTTTTCTTGCTAAAAATCTCAATTGTGTCAATGTAGAATACTATACATAAGAGAAAATAAAATGATATTATCCAGATCAATGCTTGAAGTAGCCTCACATTTTCCATGAGTGGTGAGTAAGCGGTCAGTAGGGAACTATTAAAGTTACATCATCTCTAAATTCCTTTTACATCATGAGATTGTTCTCCATTAGGGTTGATGCATCATCAAAATGGAGCATGGAGCTTTTTTTGGGGGAGCGACTAATGTTGTAACACAATTCAAGTGACATACACTTCCAATGTAAATTACATGATTATGTGTTTTTGTCAATTTCTTAAAGGGGTTATTTATAAACAATAAATTCAATGTACTTGGACTTCATCTTTTCATGGCCTTGACTCTAAGATGCATTTGTACTAGGAACACTTCATGCAAATGAGAGGGGGGATTATTGTTTAACCCATACACACAAGAACACTATATGTTGCCCTTCAGATCCCCTTTCGTGGGTTTAAAGTGGGTTTACATTAGCTTCTAGTTGAAACTAATCATCATGACATTCTTCTTCTCAATAACATCTTCTAGCTTTTCCATATACATGATATTTAATTAGAGGATCACCTCATTTGTATATGCACCATTTATTATCGGATTCAAGGGATGTTCAATTTTTTTTATCAATATTTAGATGGGTTGTTGTCTCCTTTCTTTCAATACATGTCTAACTCTTTTTATGGGGAAGGTCCCTGGATTTATATCTTTATATAATACCTTGTGTGGCCTTCCCCTTTTAACTCTTCTAAGGGGCTCACCTCCTTCCATGTTCCCTTGCCTAGTTAGGGCCAAAATTGAAAACCAATATTCAAAATTCTTCAACTATCAAAATTGGTGGGGCCTCATACCTCTTATTGAACCCCTCAATGGAACATGTTTTTTTCAAATAGACTTTTGAGGATTTCCCATTGCAAATTGCAAGTTGGATGTCATAGGAGCTACTACCCCACTTTCTATATATATGAGGTTTTAGATGATAGTTTTAAATTTTGATTGACATCTCAACTCCTGTGATTCTTGGGACATTAATCATTTTCCAATTGAGATATATCAATGGATGTATAATTGGTTTCACGACACCTCGCCTTGGCCATCTAGGACAATAGGTGTAGGAAGATCTTGCTTTAGCGAACATAGTTAGATTGATATATATTATCCATGTGTATAGGATATCTCTAATATGTATTATTTTTATTGTAATCACTTAAGGACTCTATTCTAACTCTTAGATTCTCTAACTATAATTTCTAAACTGATTTGTTCCATAATATTTCATAATTGTATTCACATAAATGTTTCATATTGATGCTTTGAATATGTACATAGTGGTTTGGGTAAGTATTGCGCATCGTATCTTATTATACCCTTATTTCTCTCAGTCAAATGTCATCCCATGTAATTCCATAACATATTCATTCATTTTTGTCATGTTTTTCCCTATGATTCTCGCTAGCTAGAGTCTTCTACATGAAGTTAAGATCTATCTAGTTAGAAGGTGGACTAAATGGAGTTTCAATATATCTTAATCATACACATTCTCTTGATTATAATATAGGAAATTTATTAGATCAAATGACCTTGACATTTTAGGGTGGCTTTATCAGGGAAGAATGAGTGTGTATTACCGATCTTGGCTCAAATATGGATCAATGAATAATATAGGGGAATGCATTTAAACTTAGTTTGTTACTCGCTTACTGACCAGGATGAACCTACAATGATATGGCTTGGAAGATTTTTAATTTTGAGCCATCAAAGATGAGGGCTCAAACATAAATTATTGTTATTAGGCACCCACACACTTACCGGGGCTTGTAAGTTTGGCAATTCCGAAATGATATTGCCATATTGGCAATTTCCACTTTCCACAGTACCAATTAAAAGTACAATTGAATAAGGAACAAAAAAATAAAAGAAAGAATATTTTGTTTTCCTAGTCAATATACCTACCTAGTGGTTTTTAGCCAGGGTTAACATTTGACACCCTGAGAGTTGAAATCCATAATACAACTTGTTGTACCTCTGAGATAGTAGTAGGTCAGCTACCAATGCCAGAGCATCTAAAATAATTGTTTTGAGGTTTTTGGTTTTAGTTTTGGAAGACCAATGAGTGAAGAAGATGTATAATTGAAATACTTAATCCTTTGCATATTATTAATATCTCAGCAAAGGGCTACTATAAAGCTTTATACAGTGATATAGGTCAAATAGTGGTGAGAAGAAGACATAAAATTATACGATAATCACAGTTTCCAGACTGTAAAATAGATCAATCATAAGTATGACAACCTTTAAAACTACGTTCCAAATATTCAAGCCAATATACTCAACCTTAAAAAAGACATTGATGATATATTGATTAGAGGGGATTAGCTAAACAGACAGTTCATTAATCCATTCTCTTGATAGATGATCACTTCAAGAGCTTACATGAATAAATTGAGACACAATTATTCCTACCTAGATATCTCTATAAGTCATAAGCATATGAAGAAAAACATAATGATTGATAACTGGAAAAACTTACAAGATAACACATACTGTGTAAAACCAAATTCAAAATCCTCTACTTTATATTAAAGTTTCAGAAAAACTAAGTACATCAAATTTCTAGAAAATATTCCTTCAAAGGTGCAACTAGGTTCAAAGTAGAATGAACAGTCACGACTTAACAATTAATGAACCTTGAGCCTTGAACATTGAACCTTGAACTCATAACAACTTGAGAAGAGAGTTATTTATACAATAATGAAACTAAGAAAATATCCTAAAACTGATTAAGATTTATTCTAGGAAAGGAAAGATCTTCATACAAGAACATAGGGGAAGCTATTGAACTCCTTCTTACTGTCCCTTTTATTTAGGTTATGTCAGCTTTGTTGTCTGATATTTTTCCCCTTTAAGTTGCTTGATTGTTTGTACCATTTACACTGGTTGATTCCTTCATTTGATCTTTCATCTGATACTCTTCAAACTTTGTGAATATCCCTTTGACCCTGCTGAGTTGCCTTTTCTATGTTCTTTTTACCTTTACTGTGCGTTTCAGGTTTTTACTATATTTTTCAACAATAAATCCTTTTAGATTTTATGTCACATGGTAAATTAATTTGATATGATCTTTGTATTTGTCTTCAAAATGCTTGCAGGCTTTCTCTTTGTTAAGCCTGGAATAGGGGCTTCTACCTAAAAAACACAGAAATTGTTAAGAAAAGATAGGTGATAGAGAAGGACATCAATGGTTTTATTGAGCTCGAAAGGATATTGAAAGGAGTCTAGAGCATATCAGAAGGTAAAAAAATGGCTTTATTGGTCGCAAAGGCTTATGGGGGTTTCATTGTGCAAACAGGCGAAACAAATCCAAAATGGTGATTTTCGTGTTTAAATGGAAAAACAACTTTCTTTTTGAAATATGGTGTAAAGTGAACGGTGGTCATTTTGTCATTTTGCGGGAGGTGGCTTTGGTTTTCATCGCACCGCTTATGAGGCATGGGCAGTTTTGGGAGGGATCACCCGATACAACCTAAGCCTGACAGGTAGCAAAGGGAGGTTAGTGGAATACCACTTTTTCGGGTAGGTAATGCTCGGATAGAGAGCCCACCTGAAATCACTGAGGGTCATTTGATTTGAATGTATTGGATCGAATGGTGGTGGAGTGAAAGAGCAGCATGGAGGGGCCTAGCAATTAATTATGGCGGTATGGCTTTATTTGTGGGTTAAAACTGAGATTAGTGATTAAATGGAGGTTTAGGTTAATTCTTCGTTTAAATCATAAAAACATATTAACAAAGAAATCCTTTGCAAAACATGGTATTTCAAACTTGAAATAGTATGCACTGGAGCGGATAAATGACGTCGAGTCTAGGTTACCCGCAGTTTAGCAGAGGAAGGCGATTGCAAAGGAATGCGATAGGGACCAGACGCGATGTGGGAAATAAAACATGAATAATACTGTGTTGGGTTTGGGTTCCCATCACAATTGGGGATCACAATGGAAGAGGCTATATGCTTTAGTCGAGACTTGCGATGGGGGTGGATGCCAAATGGCAATGGATTATGATATATATTTGCGTCAGGTCTGGGTTCCCATCGCAATCGAAGATTGCAATGGAGGAGGGTATATGCTTTAGCCGGGAATTGTGATGGGGTCGAATGCAAAATGGCAATGGATTATGAAATATATTTTTGTCGGGTTCAGGTTCCCATCGCAATCGGAGATTGAAATGTGGGGAGAGTGCATGCACATTGAAACGTTTGCGATCCGGGAATATGCAATATGTTATGAAATACATAGTTTTATTATAGAACTTATGGTTTTGGGGTATTTTAATAAATGGGAAAGGACTTTTGAGAGGTTTAATACTATAAGTTAGTGTTAATATGAAATAAGAGCGGAAAGGGGAAATACACCAAGTATGATGCATTTTAATAAGTTATTTTCTTTCACATATATATATCTATATATATATATATATATATATATATATATATATATATATATATATATATATATATATATATATATATCAATACTTAGGATAAACAAATTTTTGTGGGTTTTTGGGTAAAAGGGGATTTAACATGGGGTTTTCACTTTTCCTAAGAAAAAAGGATTTTAAACTTAGGAAAAGTGGTTTTTTACGGAAAATGAATGAATATAAACTGTATGAAGGTGGGAAGGGGAAATTAGTAAATATAGGGATGAATGGGGATGAGGGAAGTTAATTAGTTTATCTTGTAGACCTTCATTTTCTTTGTGTAATTGCCTCATTGACATAGAAACATATGGTAAAACATGATAAATGTACTTTTTGTCCTAGGAATTATCATACTTCTACAACCTTTCTTCTACTTACCCTTTGCTTAACCTATCATTTTTTTCCTTCACTTAATGGGTGCATTTAATCTAGAAAACCCTTTTCCTTTCTGTTTATTTTAAAAATCAAACTATCTAATTCTAACCTTATAACATCCAAGGGATCAGATTAAATTGGTGAGCACCTTATTATTCTCTACCTAACTAATGATCTACCAAGATTAAACAGTTTGGATAGATATTTATTCTCTAACTATAACATCAAATTTATAGCATGAAGCAGTCAATATTATACTATTTGATTGTCATGAGTCGTGACATTTATGACAAGCTGCACGCAACCATTATTTTGTAGAAAAAATAGTAATGGCATTTAGACTTGCTCACTTTCAGAGTTTATTTGTTTTATTTTCTTTCTAACCTAACATTTTCTTTGATACGGAAATCATCATCAAGATTTTTTCAAAACATTTTATTCAATTTTGTTATGTCCATATCCTAACTTAACATTTTTTCAAAATATCATTATTTTAATTTTTTGACTATTTTATTTTATCTTATCAAAACCAAAAAATCCTACAACATTGACTCCATCTGGGAACTGCTTTCTGCTATAGAATGCAAATAACCTGCATATCCATGTGCCTTCTCCTTGGGCTATGGAGTCCTTGTTGTAAGAAAAATCACACTGACATCTTTAAAAGTAAGATAAAACCAGAGTATTTACAATGAAAACTATTTCAACTTCTTAATACTAAATGTAATGTTTGAGAAACCTTCCATTTACAGGATAAGTGGAATATAGCCCCTCAAGATTTTGCAACACAAAAGTGTTGTTACCCTTTACTTCAGCAGTTGCTAAAGATCCAAAATTTTCAAATTTTCCATGCCTTCCTTTCTCTTCTCTCCTGGCATCCCATCTTAGAACTAGATCACCTTCCTTAAAGTCCCTTTCCGTGCTCTTCTGTCAAATAGGGCCTTCATCTTATTTTGATATTTCTTCAATTTTTTTTGAACTTCATCTCTATTTTCATTAAGTTCAATAATCTGATTTATTCTTCTTGAAAATTCATCAGGTTCATCTATTGAATCCTGCAGGAATTTTAAAATCGGGAAAGTGAAATTGGTAGGGAAGATTGCATCTTTCGCATAGCCTAATTGAAATGGAGATTTTCTAGTTGATCTCTTTGGAGTAATTTTGTTTGCCCATACTACATACATCAAATGTGAATCCCAACTATTATTATGATCAGCTAGAGTCTTTTTTAATACCTTTACCAGACTTTTGTTTGATGACACTGCAAGTCGTTTACCTTGAGGGTAGTATGGAGTTGAATGATGTAAAAGAATCTAATATTTATGGCAAAATTCAATCATTTTAACACTAGAAAAAGTTGTTGCATTATCAGTGACACTTTGAGTTGGGAAACCAAATTTAGATAATTTATTCTCCTCAATAAACTTAATTACTACTGAATTAGTAGCATTTCTAACTATCCATCCATTTAGTAAAGTAGTATGTTGCAATGAGGATCCATTTGTTGATTACTTGAAGCGGGGTGAATCTCTCCAATAAACTCTAATCCCCATTGAGAAAAGGGTGCCGAAACTATTGATCGTATGAGTGGAAGAGCTACTAATTTTTGTTTACTAGCAAACATTTTAAAAGGAACATAACCTCTGAACTTTGCCCCTACTTGTAGGAACAGTCTGGGAAAATAAAATCCTCCCCTTAGAATCTTGTATGTTGTTGCTCTCCAAGCATAATGTCCCCCATGTTGGCACTATGACATAGGTTTGGCAATATGACATAGGTGTTGTCCTTGATGGCAACTCACCTAGATCACAAGTCATAGTTCAGGCTCACAGAATGAAGGAAAAAGAGGTACATGCAGTTTCCCCTTGACAAAGCATTGTATACACGCAAGTTCGTAGACCAAAAGGCACATATGCGTATACACACACTTTCACGCAAGGAAAAGCGCATACAAGTTGGAAAACTTGGTTTTCATCCGTGGTATTTGTTCCTTGGTATTTTGACCCTTGGTATCGGTCCAAGGTATCTTGTTCGAAGTGTTGACCCCAGGTATTTGGTCCAAGGTATTGATTCTAAGTGGTTTTGGACCATGGTATTGAGTAAGGCCTAAGAGTATAAAAGGAGAAGGAGATCATTAGGCAAAGGCACCCAAGTATTGAATATCTAATGAAGAGAAAGATATAGAATACTAGTCATTGGGTTATGGTGCATAGATGGATCTGAATCAAGGAGGAACCTGAGCGCTTGAAGAAGGATAAGTTCTATTGATGGGTCAAGATCTTAAGGCTTGAAGAGAAGTATCTTTGTGTGGTTTTGATATTTTATCTAAATAATTTTGCGCATGTCGTAATCTGTAAATCTGATGATCTGGGTATAACTGATGTCCGAATAGTGGTAAAGGTTAAATAATCTTTTACATATCTGTACGTAGGTTCAGTATAGCAAAGGCATGTATACATGTTGGTTCGACATTTCAAAATAGCGTATACGTAGGTTCGCCTTCATATAACAATGTATGAATGCAGGTTCGACACATTGAAGTAGTGTACACCTCATAAAATATGTTTTAGCTACTTTTGTTTGTTTTTGCAGTGTTCTAGGTTCTAGATTGGGTTTTGATTACTGTTATTGTATTCTAATTACAACATTCAAAAAATTGATTGGTTGATTCAGTTTTGGTTGGTGAAAAGGAGATTGGTTGATGCAGATATATTTGACATTTGATTGATGTTATTGATGGATCCAATTTGAAAATTTATGAAATGTGGTCACTGCAAGAAAAGAGAAGGTTGTAGCCTTCTGTAGGTCAGCACCTACATACTATTAAACACATCAGATAGTACAAGAGCTAATGGGGTTGTAGTTGCCTTCTAGGAAAATCTAGAGAATGAGAGAAGATTGTAGCCTTTTGCAGGTATAAGCCTGCATACTGGTATAAGGTTGCACCAATACAAAATTTGTAAAAAGAAGTTTCTTATTAAAGAAAGATAGAGACGATTGCAGCAGGTGGTTCTCACCGACATTGGGTTTCTAATACTGATTCACCCCCCCCCTCTCAATATTATTTCCAACAATTGGTATCAGAGAAAGTCCTTCAGAAGAAGCTTGATTACTTGAAGGAAAATCTATCATCATGGGAAACTACAAAAGAGAGGGATCCATTAGACCACCAATCTTTGATGGGAGCAACTTCATCTATTGGAAGGTAAGAACCACAACCTATCTTTAATCTCTTGGAACAGAAGTTTGGGAAATCGTGGAAGGAGGATATACCTTTCCATCAGAAATTCCTACATATAAAACAGGTAAAAAGTAGTATGAAACAAATGCCAATGATATCAATACAATTTTGGGGAGTCTGTCACAATCAAAATTTGTCAAGTTTATGTAGCTCAAAACTGCCAAAGAAATATGGGACAAGATTGTTCTAAGCTATGAAGGAGACAAACAGGTAAAACGTGCAAAACTATAATCTCTCATAATTCAATATGAAACTCTCAAAATGCACAATGATGAAAGTATAGCTCATTACTTCCTTCATATACATGAGATTTTTAATCGCTTGAAAAGCTTGGGTGAAGAGATAAAAGAAGTTACTCTAGTTGAAAAGGTTTTAAGATTCTTGTCTTCTGAGTTTGAACCAAAGGTTTCTACCATAGAAGAAAAGAAGGATCTGCAGAGTATGACTATGACACAGCTGCATGGAATCCTAACTATTTTTGAAATGAGAAAAGGAGGTCCATCAGATATGAGAGAAGCCACATTCAAGGCTTCAGGAAGAGAAGAGCTCAATGAATCGGGACACATTTCAGGAGAGGAAGAAGCAAACTTTGTCAAGAACCTTCAATGGGGTTCTAGAAGATTCAAAGGTAAACTAGCTTTCAAATTCTTTTCTTGTGGAAGAGTTGGTCACTATGCAACAAAATGTCCTTATAAAGATAAGCTTGATAAAGGTAAGGAACTGGCAAAATGGAAGAGAAAATAGAATGTAAGAAAGAAGAGCTACTATACACATGAAGACATCGATTGTTTATCAAATAGCGATGAAGATATGAATGGTAATGATTATAGAGTTTTGATGGCTTTTGAAGATGATGACTTCTTAGATGTTGTAGATGAAGATGGTCTCTATGAAGAAATTTTGAAACTCAAAATCTGTTTAGAAGAAAAGAGTATGATTATAGATACTCTGACATTCCAACTTGCTGAAAGGGAAAAATACAATGAAAAGATAGAATGTGAAATTTTGGGTCTTAGAAAAGATATGGAGAAAACAAAATCTATCAATCTTAGATTTGCTAAAGGATCTAAAACTTTAGATGAAATTATCAAAGTGCAACATTCTCCTCTGATAAAGACAGGTCTTACTGAAGAAGCATCTCAAGCAAAGAAGCCATCAATCTCCAAAAGTTATCTTGATGCAGCAAGGAGAAGTGAACAGGTTGAAAATCGCCAGCAAAGGCATAATGCAGATTACCAGGTAAATCGGGTTCAATCTACTTCAACGACGAATAGAAGCTACAACCAACCTCAAGTAAATCATTCTCAATTTGCTTCAAATTACAATCACTAGGTCAATAGATTTTATAATTGCATGAATTTCTTTAATGGCCAATGTTTCTCATGTCATAACTTTGGACACAAAGCTGCTCAATGCGTTGCTTACAAGATCATCATGACTAGAGAAGCACGAAATCAATGGAATGTGACTGGGATCATGAAAGGGACCTACAATAACTTTTCTTCTCTTGAAAATGAAATAGAATGCTCTATCTGTAACAACTTCGGTCATGAAGATTATGAATGCAGGAGTAAATTTCGGCAAACATCTCCGAAGGAGCAAGATTCATTGGGTCCCAAAACATGGAGAAAAAAAGAACCGCAAACAAAAAGATGTGGTATAGCCTTGTATGCAGAAGGACAAGAAAATTAGTGGTACATCGACGGTGGATGCTCGAAACACATGACAGGTGATAAAGAAAAACTTCATTCATATAATGCCTTAGAAAAGGAAAAGAAGGTCTCTTTTGGTAATGATACTCCTGCAGTCATAAAAGGTAAAGGCTTCGTTCTCTTAAAAGAAAAAGCTAAATTTGGGAATGTTATGTATGTAGATGGTCTAAAGCATAATCTATTGAGTATTAGTCAAATGTGTGATTAAGGAAATGAGGTAGTATTTCAATAAAATGGATGTGTTGTTCATGAGTTTGATATAGGAGAAATAATGATCAAGGGTGTAAGAACTCTAAACAATCTATACATACTCAAGGGGGGACAAAAACAATGCTATCTAAGCAAAAATGATGAACACTGGCTATGGCACAGAAGATTGGGGAATCTAAGTTTCTATCAAATAAGAAAAGCATGTAGATACCGGGCTATTCATGATCTTCCTGATATCAACATTCTAGAGAATACAATATGAAAATCATGTCAATTTCATAAGCAAACCAGAGCACATTTCCCTGAGACGGAAGGATCACCTAGAAAGCCTCTTGAACTTGTTCACATTGATTTATGTTGTCCATCTAGGAAAAAGTCACCTCATGGAGAAGAATACTTTATATTGTTCATTGACGACTTTTCCAGAATGTGTTGAATAGGACTTCCAAAGCATAAAGATGAAGCACTCAAAAAGTTGAAAGCCTTCAAATCCTTGGTTGAAAATGAATAAGATCATAGAATCAAATGCCTTAGATCTGATCAAGGAGGGGAATTTAACTCGAATGAATTCTTCGACTTCTATGAAGAACATGGAATAAGAAGGGAATTCTCTACCGCAAGGACTCCTCAACAAAATGGAGTGGTAGAAAGGATGAATAAAACTGTTCAACAAATGGCTTGTGTTATGCTTGATGAGTCTGGAACTCCTACAACCTTCTGGGGTGAAGCTGCATTTTCTATTGTCACTATTCTCAACAAAACAAACATCCAGGTAAACGGCACTCAAACTACTCATCAACTTTGGTATGGTAAGACTCCTACTGTAAAATACTTCAAAGTTTTTGGAAGCAAATGTTACATCGAAAGGAATGATGAAAAACTTGGGAAGTTTGAACCTAGAGTAGATGAAGGCATTCTCCTTGGTTACTCTTCTCGAAGTAAAGGATATAAGTGTTATAATGAAAGGCTTGGTTAAATTGTTGAAAGTATTGATGTTGTGGTTGATGAAGCAGGCAAAAATCCAAACTAGGCAAAAACCAAAGATTTTGAAGAAGATGGGGACTATCCTTCCACATCAAATCAGACTAATTCTGAAGACGAAATCTATGACGCACTAGAAGAATAGATAAGGGTAGAAGAAAAGACTCCATCTAGGTATGTTCAGAAGAATCATCCAGAGACTCAAATTTTTGGGCAGCAAGAGGCAAGTGTGTAGACGAGAAGAACTATTACAGAAGCTTCAAGCTATCTAGCATTTCTTTCCTTTGTCGAACTGTAAAATGTAAATGAAGCATGCAAAGGTGAATGTTGGGTCAAAGTCATGAATGAAGAACTTGAGCAGATTGAAAAGAATAATACTTGGGAATTGGTTCCTAGACCTAATGATAAAAATGTCACAGGAACCAAATGGATATTCAAAAACGAGCTGAATGAAAATGGAGAAGTTAATAGAAACAAGGTCAAACTTGTTTGTAAAGGGTATTCTCAACAAGAAGGTATAGACTTTGAAGAAACTTTTGCACATGTCGCTAGACTTGAAGCCATAAGAATGCTCCTTGCTCTTTCTAGCTTTCAGAAGTTAAAAGTATATCAAATGGATGTGAAATATGCCTTTCTAAATGGAGACTTAGAAGAAGAAGTATATATTGAGAAACCAAATGGATTCATCCTTGGAAATGATCCAAAACTTGTATGCAGACTCAAAAAGGCTCTCCATGGTCTAAAGCAACCTCCAAGGGCCTGGTATTATTGTCCTGACAGATACCTCCATCAAAAAGGTTTTTCAAAAGGATCAACTGATAACAATCTATACATAAAAATTGACAATGATAAATTGCTAATACTTGTTGTGTATGTTGATGATATCATCTTTGGTAGCAATAAAGAAGGCATGAGTCAAAAATTTGCTTTGGTAATGTAGAAAGGATTTGAAATGTCCCTGCTTCGTGAGCTCACATATTTTCTTGGTTTACAAGTTCAACAAAATTATGACGGTATTTTTCTATCACAAACTAAGTACCTCAAGGATATCTTGAAGAAATATGGCATGGAGGATTCAAAACCAGTGTGTACCCCTATGGTAATAGGATGCAGCCTCAGTGAAAATGATGAATCAGCAACAGTACATCAACCAACCTACAGAACCATGATTGGTAGTCTGCTTTATCTAATAGGTACCTGATCAAACATCATGCATGCAGTGGGAATAGTTGGAAGATTCCAAGCGAATCCAAAGGAAGCACACCTTCAGGTAGTCAAAAGGATTTTAAAATATCTTCAAAAAACACAAAACTTTGGTTTATGGTATCCTAGAGATACAGATATTACACTTCATGCATATACAGATGCAAGTTGGGCAGAAAGCATGGATGATAGAAAAAGCACTAGTGGTGGTGCATTCTTTATGGGTTCCAAATTAGTGTCTTGGTTCAGCAAGAAACAAAGTTCAATTGCATTATCTACGGCTAAAGCAGGAAATGTGGCTATTACATCTTGTGCACACAACTCCTTTGGATGATACAAACATTGCAAGACATTCAAATCACATATACTCCACCCATCTCCATTCTATGTGATAATACAAGTGCAATCAGTATTTCAGAGAATCTTGTCATGCATTCCAAGACCAAGCACATACCTATCAAATATCATTTTCTCCAAGAGCAAGTGCTTGAACAAAAGGTCAAATTGGAGTATGTTCCCTCCAAGGAACAGGTTGTTGATATATTCACCAAAAAACTACCCAGAGAGACATTTGAATACCTCAAACAGAAGTTGGGAGTAGTTGATTCATCATCTTGCCATTGGCACTTATCTGTTTCAGAGAACAATGGTTGTACACGAGTTTCATGAAGCGTATCTGCATACATACGCTGGTTGTTGTGGATACAGTTGTGTATATGTTGGAGTGAAGAATATCAGTGGGCCAGACTCAGGATGAAAAGAGTCTGATATGGGTCTGACAATGATCATGTGGCACAGGTTCAGGGGGAGCATATACTTCTAATTGTTGGCATTATCTTAGAAGATCTTGGTACAATTTCACAGTTGTTTTTGATTCAGGAGGAACACATGTAGAGGGAGATCATGGTTGCTGGTCTGGATGGTGATTGACAGATGCTGCTGATGATAGTTGCTGATGACTATCATAGTCTTGTCTTAGATATTTTGTCTCTATTTCATGTATATCTTTTATTATCAAGGTCACGTAACGACCTATTTTTCCCCACTATGCCCGGGATGGATGATGTCATGTTCCTGTTTGATCATGTATAAACATTTGGTATATCCCCACTTGGTTGGGTGGATGAATCAATCATGGTATATCTCCACTTGGTTGGGAGATGGATGTATGTATGAGTCTTTGGTGATAGGTAGGTCATTTATAATGTATAGAGTCATGCTCTTCTTTTAGAACATCCTTTTTGCAGACTTTGCTTACTATGAGGGGGAGCATGAACAACACACTTCAGCATATCAGAGAATTTAGCATGTACTCAGGGGGAGCATAACCCTTTTCCCTTGATGACAAAGGGGAAGAGTGACATGGGGTTGCCATTAAGTCCAAAGGGGGAGATTGTAGGAATTATGACATAGGTTTAGCCCTATGACACAAGTGTTGTCCTTGATGGAAACTCACTCAGATAACAGATCATAGTTCAGGCTCACAGAATGAAGGAAAAAGAGGTTACGCAGTTCCCCTTGAACAAGCAATATATACACACAGGTTCGCAGACCAAAAGGCGTGTATGCATATACATGCACTTTCATGCAAGGAAAAGTGCATAAAAGTTGGAAAACATGGTTTTCATCCTTCATATTTGGTCCTCAGTATTTTGACCTATGGTATTGGTCCAAGGTATCTTGTTTGAAGTGTTCACCCCAGATATTTGGTCCAAGGTATTGATTCTAAGTGGTTTTGGACCATGGTATTGAGTAAGGCCTAAGAATATAAAAGTCGAAGGAGATCTTTAGGGAAAGGCACTTAAGTATTGAATATCTAATGAAGAGCAAGATCTAGAATAATGGTCATTGGGTTATGGTGCATAGCTAGATCTGAATAAAGGAGGAACCTGAGCACTTGAAGAAGGATAAGTTCTATTGATGGGTTAAGATCTTAAGGCTTGAAGAGAAGCATCTTTGTGTGGTTTTGATCTTTTATCTGAATAATTGGCGCATGTCATAATCTATAAATCTGATGATCTGGGTATAATTGATGTCTGAATAGTGGTAAAGGTTAAATCTTCTTTTACAGATCTGTACGTAGGTTCAGTATAGGAAAGGTGCATATACATGCTAGTTCGGAATTTCAAAATAGCATATATGTAGGTTCACCTTCATATATAAGTGTATGAACGTAGGTTCAAGACATTGAAGTAGTGTATGCCTCATAAAATATGTTTTAGCTACTTCTGTTTGCTCTTGCAGTGTTCTAGGTTGTGGATTGGGTTCTAGTTACTGTTACTGTATTCTGATTATAGCATTCAGAAAAGTGATTGGTTGATTGAGTTTTGGTTGGTGCAAAGGAGATTGGTTGATGCAAATATATTTTATGTTTGATTGATGTTATTGATGGATCCAGTCTCAAAATTTATGAAACGTGGTCCCTGGAATAAAAGAGAAGGTTGTAGCCTTCTATAGGTTAGCACCTACATACTAGTAAACACATCAGCTATTACAAGAGCTAAGGGGGTTGTAGCTCCCTTCCCGGAAAAGCTGGAGAATGAGAGAAGGTTGTAGCCTTCTGTAGGTAGAATCCTGTGCACTGGTATAAGGCTGCACTAGTACAAAATTTGTAAAAAGAAGTTTCTTACTAAAGAAAGATAGAGATGATTGCAGCAAGTGGTTTTCACCCACATTGGGTTTACACCTTATATCTTGTGTTCATGTGTGTGATTTCCTATTCCGTTTACTGCACCTGATTACTATTTATATGGTTCTAATATACAGATTAAAGATAAACTAACTAAATTATAAGTTTTCAAGGTATACACTGGTTTCTCTAAACACAGTTACAGATACACACAAGTTGCATTAACAGAAGTAGTGTATATAAATCCATTTATGGAAATAAAATATTGTTAAATTGCTAATATTGATCCCCCCCCCCCCCCCCCCCCCCCCTCTCTTAGTATTATTTCCAACACCCCACAAAATCTTGTATGAAACTGATCAATGATTCCTTCAGTTTCTCATTCTGTTAAACATAATAAAAAAATATTCAGTGGATCTTTCCAGAATAAATTTGTGTTTATAATGCAGTACATCATTGATTTCAACTTAAGGGTTTTACACAGGGTTTTGGAGAATGATGCTGGACTCTCAAAATGGATCAAGAAATTTACAATATCTTGATACCAGTTTGACAACATGAATTTTTCATTAATGTGTATAGCACTAATCTGCTCAGAAGGTAGAGGTTCTTGTAGATACCGCCCTTTATGATGAAGAGAAGGTTCTTGTGGATTCTCCCCTTTAGGATGAGGGGAAGGTTCTTGTGGATTCTCCCCTTCTGCAAGGACAAAAGGTTCTTGTGTATTCTTCCCTTGTATTTCTAAAACATAATTTATTCCAAGTACTTTGCAGTTGGATTTAGCTAGAAGCTTGGCTAATCCTTGACCTTTTACTAGCTTGGTACTCTTGATTGTTAGATCAAACTCCAGAATTTGAGTGATCCATCTACCTCTTTTCCGATCAGTGTCTGGTTGGGTTAGGACAGTTTCACAGCACTATTAGGTACATAAGCAGTAATAGGTGAATGTAAGACATACATTCTAAATGATTTCAGGGCTTGAATGAGGGCATAAGATTGCTTCTCAATGATATCATACTTAAGCTTAACATCTCCCATAACCTTGCTGAAAAAGGCTAAAGGGTTGGTCATGGGAATCTTGATTTTTCTATAATAGAATGAAAACAAGGGTTGTTTTAGAGGCAAAAGAGAAAATACTCAATGGCTTAGTATAATCAGGGCTGGCTAACGTGGGATCTTCAGAGATATCCCTTTTTATTTGTTCAAATGCATGCGTAGAAGAGGTAGTCCATTTGACTTCATGGTCCTTTCAGAGCATATTAGTTATATCTTTTACAATCTCTACATAATTTGGAATAAACCTCCTTAGAAAATTAATATTGCTTAGAAAAGCTTGAATCTCCTTCTTCTTTCTAGGTAAGGTCAATGTTTCAATGGCAGACACTCATTTGGGTTCAATTACTACTCCCTCCTTTGAAATTATATGGGCCAACAACTTTCCTTCTTTGACAGAAAATAAGGACTTCTTAGGGTTCAATGATATTCCAAATTTTCTACACCTATAAAAACTCTTCATCAAGTGCTTTAGATGTTTCTAATCAAATTTAGAAAAAACAATTATGTCATCGAGATAAATAACCACCAATTTATTTACTTGGCCCATAAAAGCTATGTCTATAACTATCTGAAATGTTGCTCCAGCATTGGTTAAGCAAAATGGCATCCTAGCGTACATGAATGTACCCCAGGGTGTAGTAAATGTTGTCTTCTCTCTGTTTGTTGTATCAACATTCACCTGATTGTAACCTAAAAAACCATCAAGCATAAAAAGTCTTTGTGCTCCTGAAACCATTTAAAGTAACTGATCCATTTTTGGCAAAGGATAATTATATTTTAATGATGCCTTGTTCAAATTTATAAAATCCACACAGAGTCTTATTTCTCCATTTTTCTTTCTGACGGGGACTAGATTTTCAACCCAATTAGAATATCTAAGAGGGAGGAAGATATGAGCATCTAGCATTTCCTTAATCTCCCTTTCTACGATCAATAGAAGGGTTGGATTTGTCCTTCTACGTTTCTGTTGATAAGTAAATTTGCTTCTGGCTTCAAAGGAATCTTATGTTGTATTAACGAAGTATCATAGGTCTTTAGATAAACATAAGTCCAAGCAAAAACATCCTTATAATTTTGCAGTAACTTAAGATATTGAGCTTTGATCATAGGGTCTAGAGACACACATATTTTGATGTTTTTGATATCTTCATCAATTCCAACATTAATCTCTTCTATGTCATCTTCTGAAGAAATGGACTGAGTGTTTCAGAGGACATCATTTTGATCAAACAATCTTTCTAAAGGAATGAGTCCTTTTAGAATAAAATTATTAGATAATTGAATAATGTCATGATTATAAATTTGGGTTTTAAAATATGAAGTATCATTTCCATCTAAATTTTCATTTATTTCAGTTCTATCTTCATCAATTTGTAGAAATGAAAAATCATCTATTACCTGCAAAAATTATTTCAAATGTTCATCATCTTCAAATATTTTCCAATGTTTCAGATTATCTGGGATAGATGGCCTATACTTGACTTGTATCTAATAGAGTACATCATTATGATCAGGAATTTTAAAAGAGCTAGCAGAGACAGCTAAGCCATCTGCATGAATATTCTGATCTCTAGGAATATGAGTCAAATTAAAATCATCAAAGAAGTTTTCAACTAAATCCCATACTTCATTTCTGTAGGACCTAAGTCTAGGGTGCTTGGTCTGGCAAGCATTTCTTACTTGTTTAACAATAAGTTCTGAACAAGTAAAAACACTTAAGTTTTGAACATTTAAGCTTTTGGCTAATTGAAATACTCAAAGGAAAGCTTCATATTCAGCCACATTATTTGTAACTTCGAAGTCTAATTTACATGATTGAGTTATATTTTCCTTTTTAGGTGAAATTAAAACTACTCCAGCTACTGCCCCACCTTTCATGCAAGAGCCATCAAAGAATAGTTTCTAGTAACCAGTTTGGTTTGGTTTAGGGCTTTCAACTACCTCTTCAATTTTGACTTGAGTTTTATGTTGATTTGAAGTGATTTGAAAACAACCAAAGTCTTGATCTATTGCATAAATTGGATGGTTCCTTGGCTGGTCAGTTTTACAAATAGTATATACAAATATTGCCTCTCTATATAATCTTAATTTCTCTCCTCCATAAATAGGAATAGTAGCATATGACATATCCATCTGTAGAGTTCCCCCTAATTTGGCACATCAAGACCTAGAAAGGAGCATTCCAAACTTGGGAGGGATATATGTGACAACAATATCAAGTACTACACTTTTCACTAGAATTTGCGCAAGGGTAGCCACTAGTTCCTTGATCAATCCTAAACAGGGCACCATTTTAGAATCAAAGGTGTACAAGTCATGGTAGGATCTAGTTATGTCAAGTTTCAAATGCTCCATGACAGATTTTGGCATAAGGTTGTGTGACACTCCTGAATCAAGCAAACAGTTATACAACATGGAATCATTTGTTTTAAGAGTTATATAGAAATGAGGCACTATCTCATTTATCATGTCTGAACTAGGGCCAAAAACTACTATTGGTTTTTCATCTTGCAGAATTATGACATCACCTTCAACATCAACCAAGGTATTTTATATCCATTTTGTGACTCAGATTTTGTAACCAAGGTTTTTAGAAAGTTCTCACAGTGGAATTGGGATCTTAACCCACTCTAATTATTTTTCAACTCTAAATGTATTCAAAATGTTTTTACCAGTTTGGGTGGTATCAATTGACTAATCTAAGGGCTAAATAAGATTTGTTTGAGCTTCCACAATTTTGGTACATGGTTCAATTATTGGATTTTCCTTTGGAGGTCTCCCAAGACTAGGCCTAGGCCTAAGATCATACCTATTGTTTAACTCTGCAATTAAAAATTCAGAGGAAGCATGATATTTAGATACCTGTGAAGCTTCCTAATCTTCTTAAACCTAATTTTGTTGTGAGAGAGGAATGATGGCTTTTTGGATGGAAGAAGAATCCATAATATTAATATCTTTAGTAATTGTCATAGTATTATCATCATCTTGTTCATCATCTATTAATAGAGGAGTAGGAACCTATTGTTCATTGCCAGGTCTCTGAAGAATTTGTAGTGGTGGATTTCTTTTATACTGACCTTGATTTTGGTTTTGGGGTCTAGTAATTGTCTTTTTTATTATCCTAGGTTGGGTCTCAATTTTCGAAATCCTATTTGATAGGTTTCTAAGAAGAGATGTTATTTCATCTATTTTTGAGTCTTATGATTTAGTCTTAGAGGAACTAGAGGCTTCTTGAATAGGTTTCAGTTTTATTTGGGCATTTTATTCCTTATGTTTTAAAGAAGTTGAGGCTGCCCTATTTGCTTCTATTTCTATAGCATTTTTTTGCATATCTTCAAGAGTTCTTGAAGTTCTCTCTGGTAGCATAATGGAAAATTCATCATCAAAAGATCTACAAAATCTAGATTTAGCTACTGCTACAGGGGGCTTACAACTAGCAGGCATTTTGTGATAGAGTTTATTGAATCTTTCGATAAAATCTGATACTCGTTCATCGAAGTTCCTTTTAAGCTCTTCAAATTTTGTGAGGAAGCAAAGGGGATCCTTTCTCACACCCTATTTATTTTTAAATATGGCTATAAGCTCTTCCCAATTTGTAATGGAAGTTGATGGTAACTGCCTAAACCAAATCCTCACATTTCTTTCAAGTGACCGTACAAACAATCTCATATAAATGTTTTCTTGTTCAATATTCACGTTGTTTACAAAGTCTAGGAAAGCTTGAAGATGATCCTCCGCTGAGGGACCAATTTCTCCATTGTGCTTGGGAAGGTATTTTAAGTATCCAGCTGGGAATGCATCAAGGTTATTAGGTAAGACTAACGCAACATATATATCCTGTACAATAGGTTAGAAAGCGATGACAACAGGTGGTGTATGAGGTGCTTAAGGTGTATGAGGTTGTCCAGGTAGAGTATGTGGTGTTTGTGTCAATGTAGAGGATGAAGAATAAGTAGAGGAAGAAAATGATGATTCATGGGTTGATGAACTAGTTGGAGGTAAAGGAGGAGGAGATCTCCTGAAAGACTTCAAAGGAGTCCTAAGAACTAACTTTAGGACCTGTAAAGGAATACCTTATTTTGTTTCAAAGAGAGAATTGGAATATATGGAGAAGGTCGCCTCATTTTTTTCAGAAGAAGAAGCTTCAGGTCGGTCAAAAATGGAAGGAAAATGATAGGTGGTAGGGGATATGAAATGTGTGGGTTTATATTCTGGTACATTAACACCCAAATTAGATTTAGTTTTAGGTGATCCTAGTGGTAGTGTGGGTATTGGATGAGATTCTAATGAATGAATAAGGTAGGCTGACTTAAAATCAACTCCTTTATCAACAACCCTAGGTGATAAATGGTAGTAATCAGGATCAGATGGGATATTACTATAGGGGTCAAATGATTCTAATTCTTCAGATTGCAGGAATGAAGAGGAAGAAAAATATGATTCATGTCCCCTTTTAGGCCTAAATTTTCTCAGAAGACTTTCAAGATATGACAGAGGTTTAACTATGTCAACGTCTTAACGAGATCTGGTATGTTTAAAAGGTGCTAGCTTGGGAGTGTGGAGTCGCCTAGGTGAATTATTTTAACCTTTATAAACCCTTTAATCACCTTAAAGGGAAAGAATGAGTGAATATTGTTGTCCCAAGGGAAACTTAAAAGAAATTCGAATCCCCGACAATGACACCAGTATGAAGTTGTACCTCTGAGATAGCAGTAGATCAGCTACCAATGCCAGAGCATCTAAAATAATTGTTTTGGGGTTTTGGTTTTCGTTTTGGAAGACCAATGAGTGAAGTCATATGTAGAATTCAAATACTTTATCCATTGGATAATATTAATATCTTAGCAAAGGGCTGCTATAAAGCTTTACACAGTGATATAGGTCAAATAGTGGTGAGAAGAAGACATAAAATAATATGAACATCATAGTTTCTAGACTGTAAAACAGAACAATCATAAGTATGAAAACCTTCTAAACTATGTTGCAAAGATTCAAGGAAATATACTCAAGCTTACAAAAGATGTTGATGATTTATTGATTAGAGGGGATTAGCTAAACAGATACTTCATTAATCCATTCTCTTGATAGATGATGACATCAGGAGCTTATAGGAATAAATTGAGACACAATTATTCCTACCTAGATATCTCTATAAGTCATAAGCATATGAAGAAAAACATAACAATTGATAACTGGGAAAACTTACAGGATAGCAAAAATTGCGTAAAACAAAATTCAGAATCCTCTGCTTTGTATTAAGGTTCTAGAAAAATTGAGTACATAAAATGTCAAGAAAAGCTTCCTTCAAAGGTGCAACTAGGTTCAAAGTAGAATGAACAATCACGACTTAACAATTAATGAACCCTGAGCCTTGAACATTGAACCTTAAACCCATAACAACTTGAAAAGAGAGTTATTTATACAAAAATGAAACTAAGAAAATATCCTAAAATTGATTAAGATTTATTCTAGGAAATGAAAGATCTTCATACAAGAAGATAAGGGCAGTTATTGAACTCCTTGTTGTCCCTTTTATTCAGGTTTTGTTGGCTTTGTTGTCTAATATTTTGGCCCTTTAAGCTTCTTAATTTTTTGTATCCTTTATGCTGGTTGATTCCTTCATTTGATCTTTCATCTGATACTCTTTAAACTCTGTGAATATCCCTTTGACCTTGCTGAGTAGCCTTTACTATGTTCTTTTTACCTTTACTGTGCGTTTCAGGTTTTTACTATATTTTTCAACAGGAAATCCTTTTATATTTTATGTCACATGGTAAATTAATTTGATATGATCTTCGTATTTGTCTTCAAACTGTATGTAGGTTTTTTCTTTTTTAAGCCTGGAACAGGGGTTTTTACCTGTAAAACACAGAAATTGTTAAGAAAACATAGTTGATAGAGAAGGACATCAATGGCTTTATTAAGCTCGAAAGCATATTGGAACGATTCTATAGTGTATCAAAAGGTAAAAAAATGGATTTATTTGTCATAGAGGCTTATGGGGGTTTCACTGTGTAAACGAGTGAAACAAAGCCAAAATGGTGATTTTCAAGTTTAAATGGAAAAATAGCTTTCTTTTTGAAATATGGAACAAAGTGAAAAGTGGTCATTTTGTCATTTAGCGGGAGGTGGTTTTGGTTTTCATCGCACCACTTATGAGGCGTAGGTGGTTTTAGGAGGGATCACCCAATACAATCTAAGCCTGACACGTAGAAAGGGGAGGTCAGTGGAATACCGTTTTTTGGGCAGTTAATGCTCGGACAGAGAGCCAACCCAAAATCATTGAGGGTCATTTGATTTGAATGTATTGGATTGGAAAGTGGTGGAGTGAAAGAGAAACATGGAGGGGCCCAACAATTGATTATGACAGTATGAATTTATTTATGGGTTAAAATTGATATTAGCAGTTAAATGGAGATTTAGGTTAATTCTTCGTTTAAATCATAAAAACATTTTAACAAAGAAATCCTTTGCAAAACACAGTATGGCAAACTTGAAATAGTATGCACTCTAGTGGATAAATGACATCGGGTCCAAGTTCCCATCGCATATCGCAATCACAGTTTAGCAGAGGAAGGCCCATCAAAAAGGAATGCGATAGGGGCCGGACGTGATGTGGAAAATAAAACATGAATAATACTCCATTGGGTCTAGGTTCCCGTCGCAATCAGAGGTCAAAATGGCAGAGGGTATATGCTTTAGCCGGGACTTGCGATGGGGGCAGATGTGAAATGGCAATGGATTATGATATATATTTGTGTCAGGTCTAGGTTCCCATTGCAATCGGAGATCACAATGGTAGAGGGTATATGCTTTAGTCGGGACTTGCGATGGGGATGGATGCGAAATGGCAATGGATTATGATATATATATTTGTGTCGGGTCTGGATTCCCATCACAATCGGAGATCACAATGTGGGGAGAGTGCATTCACGTTGAAAAGTTTGTGATCCACGAATATGCGATATGTTATGAAATACATAGTTTTATTATAAAACTTATGGTTTCAGGGTATTTTAATAAAGGGAGTTAATATATACGGGAAAGGTCTTTTTAGGGGTTTAATACTATAAGTTAGCGTTTATATGAAATATGAGCAGAAAGGGGAAATACACTAAGTATGATGATTTTTAATAAGTTATTTGCTTTCACACACACACACACACACACACACACACACACACACACACAGAGATATATATATATATATATATATATATATAGATATATACTTAGGCTAAACAACTTTTTGTGGTTTTTTGGGTAAAAGGGGATTTAGCATAGGGTTTTCACGTTTCCTCGGAAAAAAGGATTTTAACCTTAGGAAAAGGGGTCTTTTATGGAAATTGAATGAATATGAATTGTATGAAGATGGCAAGGGGAAATTAGCAAATATAGGGATGAATGGGGATGAGGGAAGTTAATTAATTTATCTTTTAGACCTTCATTTTCTTTGTGTAATTGCCTCATGGACATAGAAACATATGGTAAAACATGATAAATGTACAGTTTGGCCAAGGAATTATCATACTTCTGCAACCTTTCTTCTACTTACCCTTTGCTTATCCTATCATTTTTTCTTCACTTAATGGGTGCATTTAAGCTAGCAAACCCTTTTCCTTTCTGTTTATTTTAAAAATTAAACTATCTAATTCTAACCTTATATTCTCCAAGGGCTCAGATTAAACTCATGAGCACCTTATTATTATCTACCTAACTATTGATCTGCCAAGATTAAATAGTTTGTCTAGATCTTTATTCTCTAACTATAACATCAAATTTAAATCATGAAGCAGTCAAGATTAAACTGTTTGACTGTCATGGGTTGTGGCATTCATGACAAGCTGTACACAACCATTATTTTGCAGAAAAAATAGTAGTGGGAATTAGACTTGCTCACTTTTAAAGTTTATTTTTTTTCTTTTCTTTCTAACCTAACATTTTCTTTTTGCCTTGATTTTTTTAGGGCATCTAACCTAACATTTTCTTTGATATGGACATCTTCATCAAGATATTTTCAAAACAATGTATTCAATTTTGTTATGTCCATATCCTAACTTAACATTTTTTCAAAATATCATATTTTATTTTTTGACTATTTTATTATATCTTATCAAAACCAAAAAATGCTACAAGACAACCCATTTCACAATTTGAATTATAGTTTCTATAAGGAATATTTATTCATGTGCAAGGTTGTTTATTGTAGGAGTGCTTCCATCAGATTTGGTTGGAAGGGTGTTGTTATATTATCTAAGCGATCAAGTATATCCATCAAGTAACTCATCATATCTAAGAAATCAAGTAAATCAGGTAAAATTTACAATGAAATAATTCTCTAAGAAGTAGAACATTAAGTACTTGCAATCTTTTTGCCTTGTTCATGAGCCACATTTGGTCCAAACTATAATTCTCTAAGGTAAATTTTCGCTTAGGGTTTCTATTATGTCTAGGTTTCTTGAATAAATTAGTGTTACACATTCATAAACAATATATATGCATGAATAATATAAGGATTGACATCAACAATATAATTCTTCACAAAACCATAATAAGGATGGTTGATTGTTCAATGAAACCATGTAATAAGTCCACTGGTATAGAATTGTTTGCAATATCAATAATTTAGGAAACCAGATCCAAATGCAATTATGATAAGGTAATAAAAGTAGTTGAGATATATTAATCTACTATCTACTTTATTATTCTGGCTTAATATATAGGATTCTGACTATAGTGAAGATAATCCACAGACTTAGTGAATAGGACCTTGATTGCCTTTCCTGTGGGTACCTGCAACCCAAAAGGGTAGCGTGATCAACTATGTACAATATATAGTGACTAGTCATAGCATGACTGTTGGAATGGAGCAGATGTCTATTGTAGGATGTGGTTTCCCTAATTTGGTTACCCACAATCCTAGGAGGGTTGATTCTAAGGCTTATTCTTTCAAAACAATCCCAAACTAACTTAAGTCCTTTGTTGTCTTCTTATTGTGCCTAGAATGAGCCTCAATTGTACCTTTGTTGTCCTCAAACCTAAGTTACCGGAAATGTTAGGCTAACTTCAATGAAACACCGTCGGAATTTTAGATTCGGAAATTGGTACAAAATGTCTAAAAAGTGGCATAAAAATGTATTTGTAGTGTTTCAGAATTTTGGAAACTGAGGGTTGGAATCCAAAAATGTTTTTAGGCCATTTTTGTAAAATGCATTGGTTTCTGCTAATTCTTAATACCTATTGATATGTAATATGTCCTTTCGGAGGCCATACACATATAAATACATTTTTAGGGAAAGTTGGAGGTCATGTATGCACTATGGGTAATACAAAGCGTACACCACCTGGTAGAATCTACCCATCTTCAAGAGATTGTGCCACAAATGTTGGGCATTTGAATAATAGTTTGGACACCTGCTGAGTGGTGAACTACAATAAATATTGTCATGTGTGACCCACAACACATGAATCTCTCCTTCCTCCCATTTGTTGGCAACGTATGGTGAAATCCTTTGGTTCATATTTCTTCTAAGTTTCGGCATGTGGAGGATTATATTACTAATATTGTTTACATGTTTTCCAATGCTTATATTCTTTAGAAAATTTTCCTCCCATTTATATTCAATTAATGAATGGTACATAAGCTAAATTGGAGCATGGCTGTATGAAAATGAGACTCCAAATGTTGGGCATTTAAGGAGACATACCATTCATGTGAATGCATTGAGAACCATATGACATTTACTGTTAAGTAAATTGTAGAGTAAGGGTTGAGATGAAGGAGAGAAATCTCTACAATATTGTTGGCTAATTACATAGAATACATAATTATTCCCTCATTGGATTGACCAAAATGGAAGCGCTGAGAATGCATTAGACATGAAACATTTCTCTTGAATGATACATCAATGTCATTGAGTAACGTTGAAGCTATCGATTCATAAATTTCTACAACTACCAAGTGGTTTTGATCATACTATAAAGAAACTAGATCCATGAATCTAGGTCTTTAAAACAATTGTTATATGTGTGTGTGTGTGTGTGTCTGTCATTTCCTGCCGTATTGTATCCAAAATTTTTGAAAATTTGTCGTATCTGTTTCAAACCCCGTATATGTCTCCATTCTCATATTTGTTTCAGTACAACTTGGCCTCAAACAAACATTAGAAGATTCGCATATCAAGTTCTTCTTAATGAGTAAGTGACTTTCTATCTTGGTTAGGGTTTATAGCCCAAAGGAGTACTTTTTGCTGCTCTATCTTCCATTGACCAAACAAACTGTGGCTTCGATACACTACCCAACAATTAATTATGACCAAAATATTGTAATGCACCCCCTCACATCCTGACCTAAACAACATGATTATTAGGTTGACACGACTCCCTAGGTGAAGATAAGAGAATGGGGTCTATTTTTTTCTAAATATATAAATCTACAAAATATCAGAATGCTTGGGGATTTCTCCTGCACTCCAACCATGAGTACCAATGAGGAAAAACATCTCTATTTATGAGGAGATGTTCAACTAATATTTTAAGGGAAGTCCACTAATCTAACAAATGGAGAAGTAAAACACAATTTTCTACCATTAACCAATAGAAAACACACAAATTATTGGTTTTTCAAGCCACATGTATAGTAATCAAGTGAAACAAGCCCTAAATAGAAAGTGATTGGGTCTAATTCATTTTTTAGAAGTAGTCTATCGGAATTGGATGCAAAAGGCTCCATTTCGTTGCAACTAGAAGTAGTCGTCAAGAACTATGAGAGACATATCTACCATCGCACCATTCAATAAGTTTTAATACAATGGAAGGAAATACCACTTGAGGTGGCACCTTCCAGCCTCCTAACATTATACACCAATTTCCACATCTCAACTCTTCAGGATAAGGTTGTTCTCTAAGGGGGAGGACATGTTAGGGTCCTAGCCTCCCTAATCTTTAACAAATAGATTAATGTATGGTTATATGAGAAAGGCCATAATTATTAGACAATGATGGCAGTAGTGTGACTACAAAAATTATGAGAGGACTTGCTAGAAGGTTTTCCTCCTCTAGAATGTTCTAGAAGTTTAGAAAGTAGTATATATAGAGGTAAACCGTGGATTACTATTGTAACTAAGCTTTACTCTACTAGTGGTTCCCTCCTAGAAGAGGCATGCGAACCTTGTGCTCCTTATAATCAAGGTATCTTATTTTCGTTACCATTACAATTGCATTGATTACTTTTATTACATTGTACTAAATATATGTATGTTATTTGCATTTATCTTTGTTTCTATAGGGCATATTAAAATTATCTCATAATACAAGCTAAGAAATATTCAAACTCTACTTATAGATCATTTGAATTTGATTTACCCTTTCCATGTTATACCATAGATATTTTTTTATTAATTTCTTATCATAGAGTAGAGGACAACCCCTAGGAACATTATCAAGGTTTGGAGAGTAGAATACAAACCTTAGAAGAAATATCAAACTCAAGTTATTAGGGGTGGTTGGTTTTAGGTGAAGTTACATACAGAGGACTTTCTCAGTTCACAATAGTGAAGCCAATGAAGTCAAGAGAAGATGTTGAGATGATGGCACTAGCTAAGTGTATCCCTTCGAAGGAAGCTATGACAGATACATTGATAAAATAATGCACCCAAAAAATTGAAGAGGCTGGACTAGAAACTTATGTTTAATGAGATCAACAGATTGAATGATGCTATTATAAGAGAATTCCCTAAGTTGGATCACCCCTTTTATTGGTAAGTGTTACAGGGAAAAGTGTCTATGTAGAACTGCTAATCCCACTAAGGTGTGGTAGCTACCTTAGAAACAAACAAAGTAAAACTACTTTTGTTTTCCCTTATGAAAGATAGATGAGAGAAGAATAAAGGAGACCAACCTCTGTCTTGCGCTTGGTTCCTTGCTCGATTCCTCTCTCTTCCGATAGTCCTTTGCTACTTGCTTCCTTGTACACCCAGCTTCACAGAGTACCTGTAGAATCAAAGCAGCATAACACTATACAAGAACATGGATCTATTATCATAAACAATCTAGGATCAAATGTAAATTGACCATACAAATGCATGAAACATAAATGACAGAAGAGTATGGAGGAAAACTTGAATAGCTTTATTGATAATCAAGAAAGAGCCAAGAGAGTTACAACCAGTTGTTCTGACCCAGCATCATCCTCTCATCAAGTAAGCCCTTCTTCACCTCATGCAAAGCTGAGATCACCCAACAATATGATGTTGCCTCAAGAAACCAACAGCAATTCCTTACAAGATGCAAAATTCCGGCCTCTGGATCTCTGGGATGAGAGATCCATATATAGATATCTGTAAGGGAGATGAGTCAGCTTGTGATTTGATTAGTGTCTTCCCTCTGATAGTTCTTGCTTCCACTTGGATATTGGTGATCTCTTACTCATCCTTGGTCGAATTCAGAATGGCAAGTGTTACAGCAGAAGTTTCTGGAAGATTCCATGCCTCTCCAACTCGCGGATTGACACTGCCATTTGTCACTTCTCTCCCATCGCACCCCATAGAAGGGATTTTTGAAATGCAACACACCCAAAGAGTTATATGCAACGCACTTTGCCTATGGAGCAGGTGAAATGATCCTGTTTTGACCAGTTCTGAGCAGTTTTTCATGGAGAACTTCTGGGAGAAGTTGTAATTAGTTGACCTTTTTCCTTTAGGGGTTAGAACAACACTTTTAGGGACTTAGGAGCCCTTGGTTCATGGAAATTTTATGCTTGGGGTTGCAGTGCCCAAAAATGTCTATAACAGTTTCACCCTAAAGCATGAGGTCATTAATCTTTTTTTTTTTTGATGTCGGGTGAAATGCTTTATCATGAGGGTCTGAAGTTATTTCAAGCTGGGAGGAGACCTATAATAAGATACAATACAATCCATTATCTTCATAATATTTTCATGATCTAGCTGAGGCAGGCATTCCCATGCTCAACTTTATAAATTGATTTTCATGTACATAGGACAGATAATCGTCTGAGTGTAGATTGATGATTCTTGTAGAACCATCATCCCTTTGATTGGATGATTATCTATGCGGCAATGATGTAAATTTGATGTCTTTATTTCCCTGAATATATATCACAGCCCGGATGGATGAAACTAGATCCGGGGTCTTCAATCTCGTTCGATCTTCACTCAAAGTACAAGTCAATCCATGTGAGAGATGTTCTGGAGTCGAACATGGAAAGACATCACCTGATTACCAGCCAATGATGTAAGTTGTTAACAGGCGCGAGAGGAATCACCGATAATGATAATGACCCTCAAGGTACTGCAGTACAATTCACGTGGTGTGAATAAAGGACTTGGCATAAAAGACCACGCAAAATCTTTCATTTGAAGGCCATTGATGTAAACCTGTCACCGGAAGTAAGAAACCTTCCATTGAGGCATGCACGCTTCAAAGTACTGAAAGGGGTGTCCCTAGATCGACTTCTTGGATAATGAGCTGATGTCGACAAGAAGTGATCCATCATAGGAGGGCCTTAATGAATCCCACATCAATGACACGGAACGGAGCAAATGATTTTAATGGAGGTGAAAACGATCTGGTGATATAAGGTTCAGGGTGGTGGTCATGAAAGAATGGAGCGTAAATGTATTGCAGCAGGTGAGACACTGGTGAATTCTCTGAGTGACTTCTCTTGAACATATCAGCGACACTGATGTGATGGATTGGTAGCATTAACCCCAAATATGGATGGTGTGATGGGACCATGGTGATGTCACCGGTGAATGAAACAACCCAACCCGACTTGGATGCGGAGTGAAAGTGTCATGTTCAAGAGCGACTTGCTACCAACAAAGTTTCTTCAAGTTTTCTTCCCAATTTTTCCCCAGTCATTGCTGACCAGTGCCTCTTTATTTTTGTCAAGCTTGAGGAGGATAACATATGCTTGTTCTATAATTTTCCCTTCGGGCAAACCCATTGCTATGTTTTAACGAGCCTAGCAATAGTGAAACTCGTTCTTGTCTTCTATGGACAAGTTTGTCGGTATTAGGTTTTAACGAGTTTAATGACAAAGATAACTCGGTCCTTTTCAATTTTAGAGAGTCTGAAAAAGGGACGCAAAGGAAACTCCAAAAATCCTTTTTCGTCATCTAATCCCTTTTAACCAGCCGAACAAAACAAGCACTCGATATTTTTGTGTAATAATCCCTCAGGTCCAAAAAGATTAAAATATAAAGGAGGGATAGCACTTCCAGTCCCTTTAACGAGCTGGAGAGGCCAATGGCTCGACAATCTTTTCATATTTTACGAGTCAGGTGAAAAGAGCTTAAAGGAGACTCGTCTTTGAGGAACGAGTGATAAAATTGGGTAGCAGCTGATTCCAAGTAAGGTTTGGAATTTGCCAATCATGGCAGTGTTACAAGGATGGCTAGCGGGATCACTCTTCGCAGCTGTTCCTCAAAAGGGGTAAACAATCAAATGGAGGTGAATGATCGGCTGATACAGAGTGGAGGTGATGATGGGAACACGACCAAGGATTTAAAGGCTGAAGTACTACATTCACGATGGTTATTTACTGGGAATTGGTTCATTTTTTATTGAGCTTAAACGCTGGGGGAAACATTTGCTCATTGCTTATGTTTATTTTTTAACGAGCATGAAGTTCGCGTTAAAACTGGTCGATATAATCCAGTCGTATAATAAGAATGTCTCATATATGAAAATGGCAATTTTTAGAGTTTTTCCCCACATCCTTTCTTTATGGATGTTAGGAAACGACCAATCCTACGAGTTTAAAGGGTTAGAGGACCTACAAATTTAAAAAAATAAATGGTTGCTCTTCGCTTGCACGTCAAAAGGTTTGCATGCCCCCGGGTATAAAATAAATCTTCAAGGTCACCTTTTATTCTACCGACAAAACATTTGTTTTATCAGGAAAGGTATACCTCTTTCAGGTTACCAAATATTGTTCTATTCACACCACAAACAAAACACTTCTTCGGCGATGTCTACCGAAATAGACAAAGGTGAGTAGTGCAGACGCCTCCACTCACATAACTTTGATGAGGGAATCTTATTCCAGTCTAACCCCCTTTTCCAATCTTGGACGAGAGTACAGACTGGTCATATATCTCTCGCGGAAACCTATCCTATACTCGAAGTTTTCCTGCCGAAGCAGACCAGGGTGCATGCCCCCTGGGTTTCAGTCATGTCCCCAGAATCACTCGCGCTCATCAGGTGGATGGACTGGGGATTGATGAGACATTCCTTGTGTGAAAAGACCATTTAGGGGTGGTATATGACTATTTACTATGTGTGACCGGGAAATGAAAGCTAGTCTACAAGCTTGACCAATCTTCCTTCGTGCGGAAAACACATTACTCTAAAGAGTGATGAGACAATGGCTCCCATGCAATAAATATAGTCTCGTCCAAGGAGCAGATTATAATCTAGGGGTCCTTGGACTACCATTATGTTCATATGAACGGTTTTCCCTCTCAATGTTATGGGCACATTGGGAAGGATCCCTAACGGTCGATTGGTTCCTTTGTCAAAGCCTGTTAGATTTCTCATCACAGGCAAAAGCGATGGTGAACCAAGTGCTTTCCAAGCAGTCGAGGAAAGGATACTCAAGAAGCCCCTTCATCTATGATGGTACCGGCCATAACCATTCTATATATTTGAGCAATGATTCAGAACGGTACACTAGCCGGTAAATGGGGTCTGCCTAGTTGATTCCAGTTAAAGGAAACAACTAGGTTTCTTGGAGGTGGGACCCAATAGATGGCTGGGTACGACTCTGATGAACTTTCTTCCTGTGGTAAAGGAATGGGTAAATTTTCCCCATGTTCATCAGAGTTTGTGCTTACGAAAAGAATTTGGACGATGTCATCCTCGTTCTCTTCGGTGACTGTATCATCTGAAGATGGAACCTCTGAAGGCAAGACTGGGTCAGCTGCCACCTCGACCTTTTGACTTTCATCTGGTATGGGTTCAGATGATTCATCTTCAACGATAGATGCTTCAGCTGACCACCTGGGCAGGTCAGCCAGATTTTCAACTAGTGACGGACTCGGCAAGAGTTTTTTATATCCAGGAGGAAGTCATAACGCTGAAACCGGATGATCGTCCAAAACTCTTTTAGCCTTGTCTAAGAAGGGAGAACGGTGGACATCATGATCGCCTTCGCACATTTTACAAGGAAATATATATTTTCCTTTTTTTCCTGGGGCTTCACTTTCACTAGTCGACGGTGTGTTTTCAGAGGTTGACGACACCGGATTGTGCAAACGAGGAGACCAGTCCCTTAAGATCCGAGGGATGCAGGGACAATCTCTATGATAGTGGTCTCCTTTGCAAATGACACATGGCGATTTAGGCATGGTCGGTGCAGTGTGTGGATTTTTTCTAGACGATGCTTGGTTGCCCCTTTTCGCCTTTGGCTCCTTCTTCTTCTTCTCTTTCTTATTTTTTTCCTTCTTCTTCTCTAGTACTTGAATTTTGGCTCGACTAGCCTCATCAAGTGAAGAGGAAGGAGGAGAGGAAGAATTGGAGGAAGTAGAGGGTTGCGGGGTAACTCTGGAATCATCTAGTTGCTGACTCGATTGTTCAGGAATTGCGGTGTTCTAAATGACAGAGGTTGAGAAGAGCCATATGGGCAAGCCGATTGTCAATCCTGGAAGCGACAATGTGGCCATATGGGGTGCACCAACATCTCCCCAAGAGGAGAAGGGACTAGGATTTCCTCCAAGGGGAATTCCTTGGTTGGTGGACTCCATTCTCTCAACCTAAGACCAACGTAGGAAAGGTGATGATTATTCCGTTTAAAATAAATTTTAGACGCTTTGACACAACTTGTTTTTTCAATTTTAAAGAGTCTAGAAAAAGCAAAAGATGACTCTAGTCGCCTTCGATTTTTAATGAGCCTGAAGTGACAAGTGCTCAAATGGAGCTTTTTTGTTAAGGAGTCTAAAAAGGAACGAAAGGGACTACTCTAGAAATCTAGGCAGAGGGATTACCAAACCAATCGCAAAACTGCAGAATACTTTTTACAGTACGACAGTCAATCTTCTCGAATGCTGTGTTCAGTGCATTGCGATCGATAGGGCAGCAGACACAGCTTCCTATGGATAAAGGATTAAGCCTATTGTGGTCTCCCAAAATATACTCGATGGTACGTGGGAGCACAAGTCCGTACTGGCACTTATTTTCTCAAAGTGGAGGAATCACCCAACCAACAGTGAGAACAACAGTTACCAAGATTTACGACGCCGAAATACGTCTCTAGCCTAGACTTCTAGATGTTGTGAATTAGGTTCCAAAGCGTTGTTAGATTCATTAAATTTATTTTATAGCTGATCTTGCTTAAGAAATTTTCCTTTCAGGTTCACCGCATGATGTAGATGTACAATTCCTAAAATGCAATCTAATATGATAAACAATCTTTTATCTTCTTTGTGCAATGAAAATCCTTGCTACTAAGGAAAGAAAGACAAAATTCTTTCAACAAAGAGAAAAGGGCACACACTATATGCACTATCCTAAATCAAACCAATCAAATAGTCTAAATGCAAATGCACATGCATGTATTTTTTTCAGCCTTCTTAATATGTGAATGATAAAAAGAAAGCTAATGCGCAAATCTGAATTACTTTTCAAGTGACAATTACTAACAAGTTTCTTTTCAAAATAAAAAATGAAGACAATGACAACACTTTGCGATTTGGAAATGAAGACTTGCTTTTGACACTAGAAAAACTAAAAATTCAGATCAAATACAACAATAACAGGGTAATCGACTATCAAGAGCAATCAGACTCTCTTCTATGACTGAAAACGACACTTGCGACACTTTCAAATCAAGAAACGACAGTACAATTATGTTACTTTTTTGCAAAGGAGAACTGAAAATGACTCAACAAATACACAAAAACATTTACAGTTCTTTGCACAATGGAGGCGGAATATCAGCAAGGAAAGGGGTTTCAAACAGAGGTATACTGACTACAGGCAGCAAAATTCTTGAATAAATCTGAAAAGAGTGAACACAGAAACCAACATTCAGGAACAATGCCTAGTCTGATCAGCGCACTTGTAACATAGTGAATTTGAAATGCAGCGCACCTACTAAACTCAGGAAGTGTGCTGAATTTCAGATTCACAGAACAGAGACTGCGTTGGGCCAGGGACGAGACTTTACTTGGGTTCTAGGTCACAGTTTGCAGTTCAGTTCTCGGATATTGGTCGAGCAAGTGGTAATCAGTAAATCAACAATAGGGGTAGATCTAAGGTGGTTACTAGAGCCACCACAAGGGAAATTAGAGAGTTCGTAAATCAGTTGTTTAATTCATAAACAAAACCCGGAGATTAACTGAAGTGACATTTATGTACTTTGCATTTGCATAGCAAATGAAGTTCGAAAGCTACTTGGCTCAACTTCAAGCTCCGTCTGCAAGTTTATAAAGTAAACAAATGTAGATAAAAAAACAACCTAGTCGCTCCCCAGTGGAGTTGCCATTTTGTTACAGGGAAAAGTGTTTATGCAGAACTGCTAATCCCACTAAGGTGTGGTAGCTACCTTAGAAACAAACAAAGTAAAACTACTTTCCTTTTCCTTTATGAAAGATAGATGAGAGAAGAATAAAGGAGACCAACCGCTATCTTGTGCTTCGTTCCTTGCTCGATTCCTCTCTCTTCTAATAGTCCTTTGCTACTTGCTTCCTTATACACCCAGCTTCACAGAGTACCTGTAGAACCAAAGCAGCATAACACTATACAAGAACATGGATTTATTATCATAAAAAATCTAGGATTAGATGTAAATTGACCATACAAATGCATGAAACATAAATGACACAAGAATATGGAGGAAAACTTGAATAGCTTTATTGATAATCAAGAAAGAGCCAAGAGAGTTACAACCAGTTGTTCTGACCCAGCATCATCCTCTCAGCAAGTAAGCCCTTCTTCACCTCATGCAAAGCTTAGATCACCCAACAATATGATGTTGCATTAAGAAACCAACAACAATTCCTTACAAGATGCAAAATTCCAGCCTCTGGATCTCTGGGATGAGGGATCCATATATAGATATCTGTAAGGGAGATGAGTCAGCTTGTGATTTGATTAGTGTCTTCCCTCTGAGAATTCTTGATTCCACTTGGAGATTGATGATCTCTTACTCATCCTTGGTCGAATTCAGAATGGAAAGTGTCACAGGAGAAGTTTCTGGAAGATTCCATGCCTCTCCACCTCGCGGATTGACACTGCCATTTGTCACTTCTCACCCATCGCACCCCATAGAAGGGCTTTTTGAAATGAAACACACCCACAGAGTGTACTTAGGTGAGATGCAACGCACTTTGCCTATGGAGCAGGTGAAATGATCCTGTTTTGACCAGTTCTAAGTAGTTTTTCATGGAGAATGTTGGAGAGGTAAATCCCCTCTACGGATAGAGGCGATCCGTACTAGCCCAGCAAGGGTCTAGCAACAATCAAACAATGCTGCTATGCATGTTCCTAATTACAATTAAACAAGAGGTAAAGAGCACCTACTTGGATTCCAGCACTGTCGTTTGATGAAGAGATGCTGCCTTCGCTCCTTCGCTTTGGCTGGTCACAATCCTCCATGATCCCCGCGAATAGATACCTGCACACACGAAGAGGAAACAAACGCATGCGTGAAATCTAGTAAAAGCAACCATACATCAGTCAGAAAAGATGTAATTCACATTTAACCATTGCATGTACAAATGAGAATGGAACAATAATAGCAGTCATCTATTATTAATCAAGACAGAGAAGAGTACAACCAAATGTTCTGACGTCGGTATCCTTCTCAGGAGGGGCCAGTCAGCAAGCGTCTCAAGCATTCACCTTTGGAAATGGTTCTCCCAAGACAAGAAACTCTCTCTCACACAAGCAACACAAAACAACCTTCCCTAAGCTATCAATCACTTCCACACCTAGCACACCAAATACCTATAGTAGCAGCAATCTGAGCACTATAAGCTCTATACAATCCAAGCTATTCCCAACTAGCTGCTCATGGTAATGGTGGAAGTTTATATAGGAGAAGGAACCTCCTAAAAGGGTGGAAGGATGAGCTTATCCTTGAGGGAAGTGGTTGCAAAGGGTCGAACAGACATGCCATAGAAGGGAGTCGATACTCACAAAGCCAACAACCACACCTGGAGTAATCTGGAAGGCTGGCTGTTGGAACAAATTTGCCCAAACAGGATCAGCGCGGATTATAAGGAGACTGACGCGCTGACGTCGCGCCTCAATAACTGGGAAAATCATGTCAGCGCGACCCAATACAAAGGAGAGGTGCGCTGGCTCATAAAATGCGACCAGCGCGGAAAAGTGATGTTCTTCCGCGCTAGCAGCGCACTGAATACACTAAGAGCCGCCGGTCAGTGCGGATATTTTAGAAATAGACGCGCTGATGAGGAAAACTTTGGAAAAGTGGGTTTTGGGCTAGTTCAGAAGGCATGAACTTGATTATTGTGAATTCTTGACACAGTAGGGTGACTGACAGGGAGACAGTGACAAATTACTGTGTAACAGATGCCCCCTAAAGCATGAAGACCGAGAGAGTGGGAGGGGTGAAATGCTTTGCAACACTTTGCCGAACTGGAACACCACCAGGAAGGACCGAATATCTCTGATAATCAAGTACATGCAGTCTAGGCATGGGCGCAGCCATCCAAAAGACATGCGAAAAGGTCTGTGGAATGGACGCAGCCACCCAACTAAAGAGACCAGAATAATGATAAGGTATGGTCGCAGCCATCCATGAAGACTCAGGTATGGGCGCAGCCATCCATCAATGAGTCATGTAATGATCATCCACAAAATCGCAACCTGGACCATAACAGACAGGGATCCAGGGTCTTGCGCTCCATCCCGACCTGAACAAAGTACAAGTTCAGGCATGTGAATACATGGGCTGAGGTCGAACATGCATGAACATCGTCTGATTACCAGTCAATGATGAAAACTGTTAACAGACGCGAGAGGTACCACCAATAATGACAATGGCCCTCAAGGTACCATAGGTACAATCCGCGGCATGTGAATCAATGAGCTGGTGTCGAACACCCACGGAATCATTCGATCGGAGGCCAATGATGTAAACCTCGCGTCGAACACGAAGAACCTGCCATTAGGGCATGCAGGCTCTAAGGCACCTGAAGGGAGTCTCTAAGTCACCTTCCCGGATAATGAGCTGAAGTCGACAGGAAGTGACTTTGATCGAAGGTGGGCCATAATGTTTCCCACATCATCGACGCGAGACAGAGGAAAAATGATTTGTGTGAGATAGCAGATGAGGTTGTATTATTGCAGAGGTCAACTTCTCTTGAACATATCGGCGACACTGTAGCGGGGTTGGCAGTATTTGACATCGAATGAGCAGAGGGTATGGTGATGATCGAAATGAGCAGATGGGAGGTCAAATAGGATAACCCAAACCCACGGAAGCCAGTGAAAAAACAAGATGAGATGGGCCCACCCAGACACGAAGCAGAAGAGCGCCATGTTCAAGAGCGACATACTGCCGACACAACTATGATTATAGTTCCATTTTCCCCACCATTTCTGGTAGGTACCCCGGTTATTTTTGGATGACAAGCTTGACGGGGATAGCATATGCTTGAAGAGTGTCATTTCAACAATGTCCGATGTCATCAAGTGTTTAACGAGCCTGACAAAGGAAAAACTCGGCGTCTTTTCTTGTTTAGAGAGTCTGAAAAGACAGCAGAAAAGGAGACTCCAGGGGGGGTCCTTTTTCGTACAGTTGTGTCTCTCGAGCCCGAAAAAGTATAAAACGATGCTCGAAAGAACCGCCCAACCATTACGATCGAGGAGTACTTTTCGTGAATAGTGCTTTCGACCCGAAAAAGTAAAAAAGCGGTCGGAAACACGTCGTTTTAAAGCCGATAACGAGTGCGAAACGACAAACACCCGGCAATCTTTTTAAGTTATACGGTCGGAAAAAGAGCTTAAAATGACCGCCTCTTGTTCCCTTTAACGAGCTGAAAGGAGGCTCGGCCATCTTTTCTTGTTTTATGTCGGAAAAGAGCTCAAAGACGACATTGTTGGTGGTCAAGTGATTTTAGGATCATTATGATTTCCACCGTTTCGAAGGACCTGCACAATGAAAATACCCGCATAAATCCGTTCGACATGTTAAAAACATATTAAAACATGTATAAAATATTGACAGAAGTGCTAAATCCATGGTAAAAGCATGACAAAAACCCATATTCGTAAAAAATTATAGTCAATTGAGCCATTTTTACTATAAATAGAAAGGTAAATAGTCATTTTCACCATTGTTACCAAATTGAGCCTTTGAGAACGTTGTGAAGCTGTGAAGTTGACGGAGCCAATTCTTCCTCGTGTGGACACCATTCGGCGAACGGCTTGCTCCAGGTAGGTTCCTCTTGCCATGCGCCCTTTTTTGAGTCTTTTTGTAAGTATTTTGACGGTGGGATTGGCCCAATCGGGCGATTTTTTGAGCCATTGGTGCGCTCTCAGTCAGCGCGGGTTTCCCACTCGGGTCCGTGCTGACCGATGAAAATTACACGTACCAAATTCCGGGTCAGCGCGGAAAACCCGTGTTCTTCCGCGCTGACCTGGAGAAAATACAAAAGGTCCGCCATTGTCAGCGCGACTGTTTTAAAAACAGCCGCGCTGGCGCAGTCAAATTTTAATTTTAATAATTTGAACGTGGAATTTTTATTAGCCAGCATTCTAATTGCTTTTAATGTTCATGCAGGACGCAATGGCCTTCCAGTGGCAAGAGAGGGCTCACGATGTTGAGGATGTAGCTGCTTTTGCAAGAGCGGATTGCCGAGATGCCATGCGGGCGTGTGGATTTCTGAAATTCTTCCTGACTCCACGCTTGAGAGCTCATCATGACTTGCTTGAGTTCCTGATCTGGTCATGGAACCCAATAGACGGCAAATTTACCATCTGCGGTAAAGACATTGAGTTCGACCACATGGACATATATTTCTTGACTGGATTGTCGCGCCGGGGTGTGAGGCCCATTCTGGAGGGGCAGCGGCCCAGCGGCGAGACTCTCGACGAACTCATGGCTCGAGTATGTCCAGAGGCGGAGAAGACGCGGAGTGGGAAGGTGTCACTTCCCACGGTGAGAGATATAGTCCTCCGCACCATCCTTTTTATGGTGACCTGGGTAGCGGGATGCTTGGCCAACCACGAGGCCTCGAAGACCCACCTGCTACTAGCTCTTGACTGTCTACAGCCTACAGTGTTTGATTGGGCCACTGCGGTGACCAACAGTATGAAGAGGCAACTCAACAACTGTCGACGCGGAGAGTTGAAACAGTTTGGCTATGGGTCGCTCTTACTCCCACTCATTCTGGAGCGGGTACTAGTCATGCGGCTGCAGACTATAGCCATGGATCCTCCTAGAAGCCCGCGGGAGACGAGGGCTACTCGGTGGGCTCGCATTATGCCACGTGGGGGAGGTGGTCAGCCAGCTACTTGGGGAGTGGTCTTTCGAGAGTGGTTGGAGCAACAGATTGTTTTCGTCGAGGATTGGCTGTATGCAGGTATGGATTTCCGCAACGATCCTGACATGCCACTGCCCGCGGGAGATCACTAGGATGATGGAGGTATGACACTTAATTTTTTGTTTTTAATATATATATATATTTTTGATTTTAGTGCATATGTCTTGACAGATGTCGCTGCGTGCAGATGTGGGACCTGTTAGATCCATTGGCTTATCCCCAGAGGCACGGAGAGAGGGGCAAGGAGCCAATGTCCTTGCCTTGGTCCCTCCAGGAGTTGATACTTCGGAGACCATAGCTCGCAACCTTGAGGGGCTGCTGGAGGGCGTGCCAGACTATCAGGGAGTCGAGGAGGTTCCCATAGAGCACCAGATCCATACAGTGGCAGTGGCACCTAGGGTGCACCGCCTGTTGAGGCGGGTGGCACGAGCGGCTGTGTGCTACAGAGAGCGCAACCCAGCACAGTAGTCGCCTAGGTTTCTTTTTGATGTTTTGAGAGACATATGTCTCAAATGTATGGAGAACAGTGACTCTTATTTTTGACACATACACTTATTTTTGAGTGCCTCAGTGCGCCACACGATATATATATATATATATACATACCGGTTTTTAGATGGATCTTGTTACATATGACGATGTTTTTGCTTATGTTATGCAAATGTTCAGTACAAATGTGATCTTATGTATGGATTTGCAAAACACATGACCCATATATTTTAATGTTTTTAATGCAAGCTTAAAAGCACACACTGCACGCATGCAAACTATGCTTGAGAAAATATTTACATATGCTTTACTCTATTATGCTTTCTATGTCTTCTTGTATGATGTTATCTATTTCGCAAATGTCTGTCTAACACATGATTTTCCAATGCATCAGTCAACGTGTTTAATCGTCTCGGAATATGTTGATATGTGATATAGTCAAAATTCCTTTCTAACAATCTGACACGTAGATACAACCTTAGGATATGTTGGTCTCTGACGGAATATCGCCCGTTAAGTTGATGAACAACCAGTTGGGAGTCCAGGTTTACCATCATTGCTCGAATGCCGAGATCAACTGCTTCGGCTAGTAGTTCAATTACGGCACTGTATTCAGCAACATTATTAGTGGTATGACCGAGACAGACTCCTTGAAGGTCTAGCAACTCTCCGTGAGGATCATAGATCGCCCATGCCGCAGAAGACAAATTGCAGGTACTACGGCAGGCGCCATCAGCGAAACCAACATAAGGTGCACTAGACATCTGCACGAGAAGAAGAAAACACAATAAGAGGCAAACACGCTTTCACACCAAAGCAAAACATGAAATCATGCACACAAAACACACTAAACACGCGTATGTACAAACTGAGCGCGCGAAGTCATGCATAATATTTCTTCAGATACAACCCGTTGCGGGGCTTGTCAAGAGGATTTCCTTCGTAATCAATCAACTCATATGTGCCCTTTTGTAAAACTCTTTTCACGATATAGGGCCCTAGCCACATGGACTCGAGTTTTCCTGCCCCCAGCTTATCTTTAGCTTGATCGTAGAGCAGTACTAAATCTCCCTCAACGAAGGAACGAGGATGAATGTTCTGGTCAAAGTGAGCTTTGACTCTCTTCTTTTGCGCTTCGATAGCCAGAGAAGCTAAACGACGAGTCTCGTCTAACCGTTCTAGGTACAGAAGCCGTTCCTCCACCGGAGTGGTGTTGGGAAGCAACTCGACAGCTAATTTCAACGAAGGAATCTCGCATTCGACAGGAAGGGTAGCCTCCAGTCCATAAACCAATTGAAATGGAGTGAAGCCGGTGGCATCCTTCACGGAAGTCCGGTAGGCCCACAAGGCTGGGAACAACATCAGATGCCAATTAGACTTGTGTGTATTGATGGTGCGTTGAAGCATAGTGATCAAAACTTTGTTCACGGCTTCGACTTGACCATTAGATTGTGGATAGTACGGTGTCAAACTATCCTGACGCAAGCCTAGTTGGGTCGTTAGTTCTATCATCATGTGATTACGGAAATGCTTTCCGTGATCTGTGACAATAGCCTGAGGGACTCCGAAACGAGTAATGACATGATTGAATAAAAACTGCGCCGCTGTGTAACCGTCTTCGTTTAATGTAGGCATCGCTTTGGCCCACTTGGTGAAATAATCCACAGCAACGATAATGTACCCATGCCCCCAGGCCGAACGAGGGTTACAGGACGTATAATCGATGCCCCATTTGGCAAATGGACCTACGGTGACAACAGGGTGCAATGGTGCAACAGGTGCACGCATCTTCCGGTGGTAAATCTGGCATTCGTGACATGCACGTACAGCAAGGATGCAGTCCTTGAAGATGGAAGGCCAGAAATAACCAGCACGGAGGATCTTCTGGGTGGTAGCATATCTGGACATATGGCCGCCACAAGCGCTGGAGTGGCAGTCATTCAAAACCCGCTCAGCCTCCTCGAGAGTTAAGCAACGGCGGAGAACAAAATCAACGACGAGGCGGTACAGGGTGTCGCCCAAAATGCGATAAGGTTGAGCTTGGTGACGAATTCGCCGTCGAGCATATTTCGATACATTCGGACGGAAGGAAGACGTCTCTAAATATACGATAATGTCCCCGTACCACGGGTCGAGGGTGCTGATGAGAAACAACGTTTTATCCGGGATATGCTCCTCTGAGCGAGATGGTGCAGAGTGAGATGGTAAGGAACAGAGCAGTTCAGCAAAGACCAGAGATTTCTTAGACTTGGCAGCAGTGAATTCCAAGTCGAACTCTTGGAGGATTACAATCCACTTCGAGTATTTTCCCCCCAGCAGCTGACGTGACAAAATGTAGGTCATGGGGTTGCAATCAGAGATCACGGTCGTTGTGCGCAACAGGATATAGTGACAGAATCGTTGGACAGCACAGACAGCTGCCAATGCCAACTTCTCGACATAGGCGTAGCGAGTTTCTGTATCCAGAAGGTTGCGGCTAAGATAATAGATAACGTGCTCGGTGCCGGCATCATCATCCTGCACTAGAACCATGCCGATGGTGGTGTCAGCGGCAGCTAGATAGAGAATGTAGTCACGGTGGTAATTCGGAGGTCTTAGGAGCGGAGCTGAGACAAGAAGGTCTTTAAGGCGCTCGAAAGATTCCTGGGCGATAGCATCCCAACGGAAGGGTGTGTCTCGCTTTAACAACCATGTGAAACTCTTAGCCACTTCGGCATAATTCGGAATGAATCGTCTTAGAAAATTAGCTTTACCCTGCAAGCTCTGCAATTGCTGCAAAGAGGCGGGGGGAGGAAGATTCAAAATGGCCTCGACTTTCAGGGGATCCAGACGGATGCCTTCCCGGGAGACGATAAACCCGAGTAGTCGGCCAGATTCCACGCAGAAGACACACTTATGCGGATTGAGTCGAATACGGTAGTGTCGACAGCGGAGAAAGATTTCGCGTAAAGGAGATGGATGGTCTTGACGTTTAGCTGAATGAGCTGGAAGGTCATCCAGGTAAGGCTGTACGATGTGTCAGATATCATGAAAAGCGTACGACATCGCACGCTGGAAAGTGGCACCGGCATTTTTGAGACCGAAAGGTAGCTTCTTATAAGTGAAGGTGCCCCAAGGACAAATAAAAGCTGTCTTATGCTGGTCGGCGGGGGCTATGTTGATCTGGTTGTAACCAGAGAAGCCGTCCATGAATGAATAAATCTCACTTCCTGCGTAGTCGTCAATGAGCTGATCAATAAAAGGCGTAGGAAAGTTATCTTTGGGACAGGCGCGGTTGATATCGCGGTAGTCAACACAGACCCGGATAGTACCCTGCTTTTTATTCACAGGGACTATGTTGGATACCCATTCCGTGAGGGGAATGGCATAAATGAAACCAGCTCGAAGAAACTTTTCAACTTCGGCCTTGATGGCTGCAGCCTTTCGAGGGTGCACTGGACGTAAGCGCTGACGAACAGGCTTAGCGCTTGGATAAGTAGGAATTTCGTGCACCACAATACTAGGGTCGATGCCGGGCATTTCCTCGTAAGACCATGCGAAGACATCACGGAATTCACGAAATAAAGCGGTATAAAGTTGAACTTCCTCAGGAGTGCATGTGACTCCAATGAAAATATTCTCGACAATCCCTGGTTTAACAGAGATGTCGATGGCCTGGGTCTGCGTGATGTTACCCATATTGCCTTCCGAAGACACTTGATATAGCTGAACAGGCGTTTGGAGAGGCGGAGATGGGACACATGAAGCAAACCGCTCGAGACATGCGACCATTTCTGAATGTGGAGGGAGGAACGAAGAGCGATGGTGGTGATCTGACCAAGGGAGCTCCTCGAGAGACATAGTCTCAATGATAGCCTCATCAGAGGGGAATGATTCCTTCAAGGGATCGGAAGTGGCCTCATCTCCCAACCAAGGGAAGTGATCATATGAATCGGGAACGCTGCTTGGAAAAGCAGGTTCAGGAGGGGGAGCCGATGCAGCGACAATCTCGATGTAGTTGAGCTCGGCAGGACTCAACGGCATCATCTCACCCCAAGAGTCTTCCTGATTCAAGGGAGGAAGAACCCATGGATCAGAACGCACTGAAATCATGTTAACAGGGGCGAGATTCGGAGGTGGGAGGGGAAAGACTCCCATCAAGGAGGGATCTTTGAATAATCCAGCACCCACACTCACTAATGACTTGGAGGTATGCTCCACGAATGGCACATTCCCTTCAGAAGAGGAAGCAAAAAAGGACAGCTGGTCCACCGTGACGATTCTTCCTTGATGGGGGAAGCGAACGACACGGAACAAGGAGGAAGCCACGGCTTGCATGGCGTATGTCCAGCTTCGTCCAAGGAGGAGGTTGTAAGTGATATTAGCGTCAACAACTTCAACCTCTACTTCTACGATTTTCCTTTCTAAAGAGATAGGCAATCGTGGGAGGATACCATATGGACGAGATTCTCTTCCATTGAAAGCCTCCAGGGTCGTAGGAGACTGGCTCAGAGCAGGGGAACCAATAGCCTTCCAACAAGCAACTGACATGATGCAGGTTGAGGCACCTTCATCAATGACTATACGATGGATCGTTTTGCCGTTGATGAGAACCTGTATAAGGAAGGCCACCTGATGAGGCAGTCTCTGTGTGAAACCCTCGAGATCAAAAGAAATTAAATCCGAATCTGCCGGGTCTATGCCACCAATCGCTATTAGCAGGGACTTCCTCTGGGAGGGGCAGCTCTGGAGGACTTCTAACGCGGACATAGCAGATGGAGCCTGAGCTAAGTCCTCGACAATGCTATAGTGTTGGGCAGCACGAGCATTGGGGTTATAAGATGACTTCCTGAGTACACCTTTGGGAGGGGGTCGGGGGATCATCTCAGTGCTGGGCCGTTCGATGTGAAGGGGACCAGAACTGGACGAAGGAGCGCTGGAGGGAACCTCTGGCTCTTTCCCGGCTGGAGATGGATAATCTTTCGCTCGAGTTGAAACATGGATGGGAATCGTTCCAGCCATGAACACTTGAGAACCGAACGAGGAAGAGGATTGAGAGGGATCTGCCACCTGATGCGTCTGCTGGGAAGGGAAAGGCTCTTTTAGCACAACAGGAGGCCTCGGAGCACCTTTTAAAAGCCGACTAACCTCGGACCGCCTAGGGCAGTCTTTGGTATAGTGATCCTCCTCGCAGATGAGACAAGGATACTTAGGTTTTCGTTTAGCTCCTTCCTCGGAGGGAGGTTTAAAAGGATTCTGCTTGGGCTGTCCAGATTTATCTTTAGCCTTCCCTTTCTTTTTGCCTTTCGAGGATTTGTCTACCGCGGTGGACTGAACGGCGTTTACCTCGGAGGTAGTCCCAGAAATAGATTGGCCCTGAGGAGCATTTTCGTTAGAGGCGTTCTGTTTCTGCGTCCCAGGGTTCGCGGCCGATTTCTTAGATGACGAATTAACAGAGCCAATGACCCCATCAACAGAAGGCTTTGGTGGAGCTTTGGGCTGTCCATGCCTCGGGGCATCTGGCAAATACTCATACAAAGTACCAGACTGAGAATACACTAAGTCGAGGTACTGAGCTCGCGCGATCGCTTGCTCTTCAATTACACACGCTCCCATTGCGATATCTTTAGCAATTTTAGGGACAAAGGAAGTCGTGAACCAGTCGGTCAGGAGTTGATCAGGAATCCAAAATTTAATCAAGCGACGACGCCTTCTCCATTCATGTATATGATCAGAGATGTGCGTAGCTGTATCCTGTTTGAGAGATGTGAGCAGATGGGTCCCAGTCTCGTACCGAATGGGTAACTGAAAATGAGTCAAAAAGGCCATAGCCAACGAGTTGAAATCTGAAAACATGCCGCGATTGAGTTCGATGTACCATTTAGCAGCTGAACCAGTGAGAGTCCTCTGAAAGAGGCGAAGCCGGATAGAATCATCAAGCCACGAGTTAGACGAGCACCAAAGGTGATAAGTCATTACATGGGCCTGAGGGTCCTCACCGGCTTTGCCGTCAAACTTTGGACAGTCACCTGGTATTTTGGTTGGAACCGGTGGCCAATACGGATTATGCAAAATAGGATCATTTGTTAACTTGGACACATCAGGTAGTTCCAACGTGGCTAAGAATGGTAGCTGCGGGTTAAAGGACATCTGTGGCTGCGGATTCGAGGCGACATTAGGGTTCCACCCAGATTGAAGTTGCTCCCACGAACTTTGTCCAGACGGGCCTGGCCCAAAAGGGCCTGGCACGTAAGAACTTTGTCCCGATGGACCCGGCCCAAAAGGGCCTGGCGCATAGGGAGTTTGTCCATAGGGGTTATGTCCGTACGGATTCTAGCCATATGCGGACGGCTATCCCTGTGCTTGCCCCCCAGCTCCCCATGTACTAGCAGCTTGCCCTGCAGGTGCACCATATTGATAATTTTGGTAAGGGGTGACCTGAGGTTGCTGATAATTTTGATAAGGAGCAAACTGATTTTGCCCCTGGGGTTGCTGGTAGCCATATGGTTGCTGGGCCCCATACGGAGCCTGATAGGCAGGCTGCGTTTGGTAGGAAGGTTGATAACCTGTTTGAGTTTGAGGCCCAGGGTAATGTCCTTGAACCGGCTGGGGTTGAGCCATCTGTCCCGAAGGTTGACTTGGTTGGATTTGAGATGGGCCTGGTTGGCCAGCAGGATAAACTTGCTGGGCACCAGGTTGTCCATGCGCCACCAAGGGTTGTCTTTGAGGAACAGATGACTGAGCTGGCTGGATAGTTGGTTGACGCCGAGGTGGGCCAGCTTGTCTAGCTGGATGATTAGGGCAGACAACGGGTTGACCTTGCTGCAGAGAAGGTTGGCCCGCTTGCCCCCCAGGGTGAACAGACTGAGTAGAGGGCTGGGCTTGCTGTATAGCGGGCTGCCCTCCCTGGTGCATAGGCTGAGCAGAGGGTTGGCCTTGCTGTATAGCAGGTTGCCCCCCTTGCCTAGAAGGATTCATGGATTGAGGAGTAGGTTGACCCTGCTGATCATAGGGTTGCCCACCCTGCCCAGAAAGATGACCAGACTGGGCAGTAGGTTGGCCCTGCTGAACATAGGGTTGTCCCTGCTGCCCAAGAGGATATCCCTGCTGGATTGCTGGTTGATTTTGAGGATTATAAACTGACCCAGTTTGTCCAGATGGGTACCCTTGCTGGAAACCGGGTTGGCCTTGCTGAACGTAGGGCTGCCCTGGTTGTCCAGTTGGGTAACCTTGCTGAGTACCAGGTTGCCCTGGGTATCCAGTACGTTGACCTTGATATGAATACGACGGACCTCCAACGGCCGAGGGTTGTCCCTGGTAGGGTTGTCCCTGTGGGCCCCCAGATTGTCCTGGGTAAGGCGGGCCATAGAGTGGTTGCCCTTGAGGGGTTTGCACATAAGGTGGCTGGCCTTGATTGGGTGGTCCTTGGTGCTGTACGGGAGGATCCCGGTTCCCATAAAAAACATGAGAGGTGGGATCGTACCTCATGTTCAAAGGTTCCTCGTTCTCTTCGAAAGGACGATGAGGGAGGACCAAAATGTTCTTGAGGTACTCACCGTTCTCATCATAATAAAAGAGGGGACCTTCGTAATCTGGGTCCGTAATGGGTTGCCCAAAAGCATCATACGGTCCTGCTCCTGCAATGCCACCAGAAAAGGGACCAGCTTCAGGGTTTGCAGATGAGGACGCTGGTACAGCACTGACGACCGGAGTCGAACGTGCTACACAGACGGTGGGTCTAGTGGGAACTGAGGTAACGGGCGTGTTAAGCCCTGACGTAAGGGGTGTACTAAGGGGTTGCGAAACAAAGGGCCCGGTGGAGGCAATAAGACTAGGATCCCATATAGTCGTAGAAGTAGTCCTAGCGGCTATCCTATCCCTCACTAATTGATATCGTGGAGGGAGTGGAGAGGAAGCCGGGATCGGGGTCTCAATGTCGGTCGCCACGGGCGTCTGACCGGTGCTGGAAGCTGTCTCATCCATGGGGGAAGTAGACATCGGAGATGACATACCGAGAGGAGTATGAGGGGTACGAGGGGTATAATCAGTCTCCCAGATAGGATTCCAATCTTCTATGTAATCTTCGTCGCCTGGGGCACGTACGTTGATGGGCTGGATACTCGGAACAACGGGAAGAGTACCGCTTACAACTGGTACCTCTGGAGCAACAGAAGACGGAGATCCGTGATCGCTTGGACCGGGAGTTGATGGGTCAGCCAGGATGACTAGACCCCTTAGAAAACCTAAAGGAAACTAATGATAAAAACCCTACTCAAAACTATCGCACACAAGATCTAATCAGGTGATGTTATCGTGGCCGAATTAATTTTTAGACACAAGAACCAAACTTGACCTTTTCATGTTTCAGGAGTCGAGAAAAGGACGAAAAGATGACTCCAGTCTCCTTCGAATATTTAATGAGCACGAAGTGACAAGACGCTCACAGGCACCTTTTCATTTAGGGAGTCCGAAAAGGATCAAAAGTGACTGCTCTGGAGACTCTAGGTATAAGGTTTACCAAGCAACCCGTAAAACTGCTTATACACCTCAGCAATCGTATGAGAGCCAAGGACTTTCCGTACTGCAGTCAATCTTCCCGAATGCTGTGTTCGGTGTGTTACGGTTCACAAGGCGGCAGACTCGGCTTCCTATGGATAAAGGATAAAAGCCTAGTGGGGTCTCCCTATATACGCGATGGTACGTGGGAGCGCAGTCCGTGTTAGACCACTATCGAGTCACAGAAGGAGGAATCACCCAACCTAATGTGAAACAATAGTGACTATGTTTAAAGACGCCGGAACACGTCTCTAACCTAGACCTCTAGATGTTTGCGTTTAGTTCCAATGCGTTTTTAGATTCATTCGGTTTATTTTATAGTTGATCTTGAAATTAAGTTTCGATTTCAGGCTCTATCGTATGTTCTCTCACAATTACCTAGATGCAAACTACATGCCAAAGAATTTCATTTTGTTCGATGAATTCTAGCTATGAGAAGGTAAAGAATCTTGATCAAACAAAACAAATACAAGCAAACAAGCAACCTAATGCAGCTAAAAGCGAGGAAAGGAAACTTTTTCTTTTGAAAATGCAAATCAACGAAATGTTCTTTTCCTTTTCAATTTTCGAAAGCAAAGCTACTAGTTTGATTTTCTTTCAATGGCACAAAGCATCTAAATGAATTTGGAGGAACCGGAACACCAAGTAAATCACTTAATGAAAGCACACAAAGTTCCCAAAACATCCAACAAAGGGTTCCAAATCAAAAGGAAAACTAAGTTCTGCACGAGCTATGTGATCTAAGCTCGGCAAGACAAGCAAGGATTGCAAGCAAGGAGGAAGCAAAAAAAACCACTCGGAACACAACCCAAAACACTTCAACAATCACCGAACAAGTGCAACAACAAATCTGAAGTTGGCTGGTCGAATCAGCAAACAAGATCCCTACGGAAGGCTTGACACACACACGGCCACTAGATGCCCTAGGGCTAGAGTGTGAAATCAATGGAGAAAAACAAACACCCGAAGGATGTGAGTTACAACCAGTCAATTAGAGACCCGACACAATCCAGCAACTGTAAAAGTGATGGCGAAAACACAAACCAAGCAGTGAAAGCAAAGAGGAAGGTATTTGCAAAATCGAAAAAATGAGCAAAACGAAACCCTGTGGAACAAGACTTCGCAAGCAAGCAGCTCAGAGTTCAGATAATGAACAACAAGTCACAAACCAAATGGAGAGAAGAGGGGAAAGCTAAATCAACAAGTTCGGGAGGTTAATCTGGGCAAAATCAAGTTTTACAGGATCAGCGCGGGTGGCCTTCAGCAACTCGGCGCTGACAGTAGGGGTCCCGTAGCAACTTTGCGACGTCAGCGTGGAAATACACGGATAAAGCGCGCTGTCTCAAAAAAACGAGGTCAGCACGACTATTAATCACACAGGCGCGATGACAGGGAGGACAAAGAAGCGGGTATGCGACGTCAGTGCCGAAGAACACAGATAAAGCGCGCTGTCTCTAAAAACGAGGTCAGCGCGACTATGGATCGCACATGCGCGATGACAATGACAACACAAAAGAAGGGACGCGATGTCAGCGCGTCTGTTTTGAATTAAAGCGCACTGAGGGAAAAAACCAGTAAAGCCAAAGCAAAAACTTCCCAAACCAAAGGTAAAGACCTTTTAATAGTTAAAACACTTCTCAGATGCACCCAGAAAGTTTACAAGCAGAGAAACAATCCCAGAATCTCGACAAGAGAGAACAATCAAATTCAAACACAAAGATGGACTCAAGAGACAAAAAGGCTGATCCCCAGCGGAGTTGCCAAATTGTTGGAGAGGTAAATCCCCTCTACGGATAGAGGCGATCCCTACTAGCCCAGCAAGGGTCTAGCAACAATCAAACAATGCTGCTATGCATGTTCCTAATTACAATTAAACAAGAGGTAAAGAGCACCTACTTGGATTCCAGCGCTGTCGTTTGACGAAGAGATGCTGCCTTCGCTCCTTCGCTTTGGCTGGTCACAATCCTCCACGATCCCCGCGAATAGATACCTGCACACACGAAGAGGAAACAAACACAAGCGTGAAATCTAGTAAAAGCAACCATACATCAGTCAGAAAATATGTAATTCACATTTAACCATTGCATGTACAAATGAGAATGGAACAATAATAGCAGTCATCTATTATTAATCAAGACAGAGAAGAGTACAACCAAATGTTCTGACGTCGGTATCCTTCTCAGGAGGGGCCAGTCAGCAAGCGTCTCAAGCATTCACCTTTGGAAATGGTTCTCCCAAGACAAGAAACTCTCTCTCACACAAGCAACACAAAACAACCTTCCCTAAGCTATCAATCACTTCCACACCTAACACACCAAATACCTATAGTAGCAGCAATTTGAGCACTATAAGCTCTATACAATCCAAGCTATTCCCAACTAGCCGCTCATGGTAATGGTGGAAGTTTATATAGGAGAAGGAGCCTCCTAAAAGGGTGGAAGGATGAGCTTATCCTTGAGGGAAGTGGTTGCAAAGGGTCGAACAGACATGCCATAGAAGGGAGTCGATACTCACAAAGCCAACAACCACACCTGGAGTAATCTGGAAGGCTGGCTGTTGGAACAAATTCGCCCAAACAGGATCAGCGCGGATTATAAGGAGACTGACGCGCTGACGTCGCGCCTCAATAACTGGGAAAATCATGTCAGCGCGACCCAATACAAAGGAGAGGTGCGCTGGCTCATAAAATGCGACCAGTGCGGAAAAGTGATGTGCTTCCGCGCTGGCAGCGCATTGAATACACTAAGAGCCGCCAGTCAGCGCGGATATTTTAGAAACAGACGCGCTGATGAGGAAAACTTTGGAAAAGTGGGTTTTGGGCCAGTTCAGAAGGCATGAACTTGATTATTGTGAATTCTTGACACAGTAGGGTGACTGACAGGGAGACAGTGACAAATTACTGTGTAACAGAGAACTTCTGGGATAAGCTGTAATCAGTTGACCTTGTTCCTTTATGGGTTAGAACAATACTTTTAGGGACTTAGGAGCCCTTGGTTTATGGACATTTTATGCTTGGGGTTGCAGTGCCCAAAAATGTCTATAACAATAAGATGATGGAACCAACTCAGGTATGGGTTAGAAGGTCTCGTCAGTGAGTTTTTTTGGCCTTGTTTTATCTAAGTATTGGCATGGATATGAGTGCAACAGAAGATGAATTTGTAGCGTACCAGAAGACATAGAAGCCTAAGTATGTGGACTCCAAGGAGTCCTCTTATACATTCTTTATGCCCAATCTCTTTGACCCTCTATGCAGGTTTATAAAGGTGGAGATCCTATTGTGTGGTTGGGTTATAGCTGGTAGATTCCCCAGTATATTCCATTATATTTTGTAAACACCTAGGTTTCTTATATATATGAGGTTTCTCATGCATCTAGAGAGGTTGTACAGGTTTTTATCCATTATGACAAGGAGTTATTTAGTTTTGAAAGGATTCTATGAGTTATTCATTCTCGACATGAATTATTCCATCATGTTTCATCTATTGATACACCTCAAACAAACCTTGTAATTTTCACATACCAAATTATTCTTAATGAGTAATTACCTTGCTATCTTTGTTAGGGTTTGTAACCTCAAGGAGGACTTCTTCTGCCCTATCTTCCATTGACAAAACAAACTGGAGTTTGGATACACTGCTCAACATTTAATAAAAACCAAAATATTGTAACACACCCCCTTACATCCTGACCCAAAGGATGTGGTTATTAAGTTTACCAAACTCCCTAGGTGAATTTAAAAGAATGAGGTCTATTTATTTTTTCTAAATATATAAATCTCCAAAATATCAAAATGCTTAGGGATTTATCCTGCACTCCAACTATGAGTACCGATGAGGAAATTCATCTCTATTTATAAAGAGATGTTCCACTAATATTTTAAGGGAAGTCCACTAATCTAACTAATGGAGAATTAAAACACAATTATCTACGATCAGCCAATCCAAAATACATAAATTATGGGTTGTTGAAGCCACATGTACAATAATAAAGTGAAACAAGCCCCAAATATAAAGTGATTGGATCCAATTGCATTGTTAGAACTAGTCTATCTGAATTGGATGCAGAAGGATCTATTTGGTAGAAAATAGAAGTAGTCCTCAAGCACTATGAGAGACATCTCTACCATCACACCATTCAATAAGTTTTAAAACAATGGAATGAAAGACCACTTGAGGTGGCACCTTCTAGCCTGCTAACATTCTACACCAATTTCCACATCTCAGCTCTCAAGGATAAGGTTGTTCTCTAATGGGGAGGAAATGTTAGAGTCATAGCCTCCCTAACCCTTAACAATTAGATTAATATATGGTTATATAAGAAATTTCATCATTATTAGACAATGGTGGCAGTAGTGTGACTGCAACTATTATGAGAGGACTTAATAGAAGACTTTCCTCCTATAGAATATTCTAGAAGGATAGAAGTATTATATATAGAGGTAAACCTTGGATTACTATTGTAACTAATATTTAATCTACTAGAGGTTCCCTCCTTGAAAAGGCAAGTGAACATTGTGCTCCTAATAATCAAGGTATCTTATTTTAGTTACCATTAAAATTGCATTGACTATATTTATTACTTTATACTAAATATATGGATGTTATTTACATTTATCTTTGCCTCTTTAGGGTATATTACACGTATCTTATAATACAAGCTATGAATTCCTCAAACTCTACTTATAGATTAGGTGAACTCCATTTACCCTTACCACGTTATACCATAGAGCTTGTTGTATTAATTTGTTATCATAGAGTAGAGGACAACCCCTAGGAGCATTATCAAGCTTTGGAGAGTAGAATACAAACCTTAGAAGAAATATCAAACTCAAGTTATTAGGGTTCGTTGGTTTTAGGTTAAATTACATACAAAGGGCATTCTTAGTTCTCAACAGTGAAGCCAATGAAGTCAAGAGGCAATGCTGAGATGATGACACTAACTAAGTGCATCCCTTAGAAGGAAGTTATGATAGATACATCCATAAAATAATGCACCCAAAAAATCCAAGAGGTTGGAGTAAAAAATTGTGTTTAATGATTTCAACAGATTCAATGATGCTATTATAAGAGAAGTCCCTAAGTTGGATCCCCTTTCTTATTGGTAGGATGATGAAACTAACTTAGGGATGAGTTGGAAGGTGTGATCAGTGAGTTTTTGTCACCTTGTTTTTAACTAAGTACTAGCATAAATATGAGTGATGAAAAAGATGAATTTGTAGTGTACCAGAAGCCACAAAAGCCAAAGTATGTGGATGATCTAGGTGGATGTTGGTGGCCACCCACCTATCCCACTTGGACCCCTATAACCATCTCTTTTCATTTTTTATTTTGCTTAATTGTAGCATAATTTACTATTTTTAGCAGTATTTCGGGTCCTGAACTTCCGGAGCCATTTTGAAGCCCTAAATGATGTTTTATGGGAAATCTAGAAGCAACATGTGTCCATGGATCAATATTTTTGTCCACAATGCTGTATTCCTCGGATAGATATTTCTAGCGAGATATTGTGCCCGTGAAACGGAGATCGTATGCCAAAGTTACGACCCTGGGAAGTTGATGTACCAATTTACCCGAAACAAGGCCCATTGTTTGGCATTTCATCTCCTAGGGTTAGGTTTTTGGATGTTTAGGGTTTTCCATTGTTTCTCAATAATAAATAGGCCTTCGATCCTCACTGTAAGACAATTCAGAGCAATGTAGCTGCCACATCTGTTCTTAGAGATAAGCTATCATCGCCCTAGCTAGTTTATTTCCATTTCTGTTTGTAAGCATATTTCAGTACTTTACATTAATGAAATGAAGTATTATTTCCGCTGCATCTCTGTATTTATGGTTATCTCTATAATTTTTTGCATTCCTGTTTAAATATAGATTAGTTTTATCAGAGGAGTCTGCTCTTTCTCTATTTTTCTTTGCATATCCCCAATGAGGTCAAGATATAAGGAGTTAGGGCTTGAACTGGTCGAACCTTTGCAAGACCATCCTCACAAATCCTAACGGCCTACCATGGCGGATGAAAAGAAAGATGAGGGGGCAGGAGGTCCTATCGAAATCTTGCTCAAAGAATCCCTCGAGCGGCAAAGGAATGCGATGATGGACAACTTTGCCAAGATCCTTTACAAGCTACCCAAAGGCGATGCATTAGCTTCCAATAGCTAGTCTAGAAATGCCACACTATTTAAGGTACAAGTTAGCTTTGAAATCCCCACATTCAAGGGTCAGATAGATGCAGATCTCATAGATAAATTTTTAAATATGCTGGAAGCATATTTTAGTGTTCATGATTTTTATAGTCAGGAAAAGATTATTTTCGCTCTTCTCAAAGTAGCCCCCCACATCAAGGACTGGTGGGAAATCTACTATGAGCAGAAGGACGAAAGTACGAACTCACTGTTTTCAGCTGCACCCACTTGGATTTCATTTCGAGATGCCATCAAAGAGCAGTACTACCCTGTCAAAATCTATGAGGATAAATACATAAATTGGACCATGTTGCGAGAGGGAAGGGAGCAAGATGTGCCAAAGTTCACAAACATTTTTCATACCCTTCACACACTCTTGGGTATCAAGGATTATGAGATGCATTTGGTACTCAAATAACATGGATGCCTACATCAGTACATCCAAGATGAGTAGGATTTCGTGAGCATCTCCTCGCTTAGCACGACATACCAATATGCTATGAAAATTGAGTAGAAGTTTAAATAGAAGAAGCGAGACTTTGGATCTGTGAATCCAAAGACCAAAGGACAAAGCCAAGGCGGGGTGACCCATGACAACATGTCAAAGCCACAAGAAAATAACAACACCATGAAGTCAAGGAAGAACACAGGAAAGTGGTGTGAGTTCCACAAGAGCCCCACTCACAAGACAAGTGAGTGTTGGACCATGCAGTTGCTAGTGGCCAAGTTGAAAGCTTCAGAATTAGATGCAAATTCCAACCGTGAGTTAGAACCTGATAAGGGGAATGACAAAGGGAAGCAAATCATCAGTGTGCCCAGTGCCACTTTTGCCGCCACCAAGGTCCAAAAGAATGAACCCGAAGATCCAGAGGAGGGGGAGCGTCTTTTCCACTCACAAATGTGGGTGAAGGGTTCACCGCTGTAATTCATTGTCGACAGTGGCAGTGAAAATAACCTCATTTCAATGGTGGTCGTGAAGTGGTTGGGCCTACCGGCTACATAAAACCCACAGCTATACAGTAACGGGTGGCCTCACCAAGGATGATATCTTCAAGTCTGCCAGCAATGTCGCCTTCCCTACAGCAACAAAACCTTCACAGATGAGGTATTGTGTGATGTTGCACCTCTGGATGTTTGTGATGTATTATTAGGTCAGCCATACTTGTGGAGGTGACATGTTGTGTATGAGTCAAGGCCTTGCGTTGCCATTATTTCTTTGTGTAATTCATTATACTTGATACACGAGGTAGCCCCACCTACCGCCACATCTTTCATCACTGCTAAGAAATACAACAAGCTCATCTCCCAGACTAGAAAATTCATTTTCTATCTAGTTCACTCCCAAAGTAAGGACAAGATCTTCACCACATCCATGACACTCGAAAATGGTTCCTCCACCCAACAGCAGTAGAAACAGAGTGATACGGTCATGAATGAACACAAGAAAAACTTATCCTCACCCACAGGGGTACCAGACAATTTTTAGTTGGGCAAGAAAGTCTAGTTGCATTGGAAGAAAGAACACCTTATCAGAACCCATCAAAAGCTCAAACCACTCTGACATGGTCCTCACACCATTACCAAGGCTGTGGGAAGCAATTCTTAGGAGCAAAAAATTCCCTCATTCCTTCACCTGCACCAAGTGTTCAATGTGTACCCCCATTGACGATGCTTTCCACCATTAGTGGACACATCCGAGACTGTAGAACAGCTCACCATGGACCAAGTTCAGCAGATAGAGGAACTCAATGCAATGGGGACCATTGATTCCTAAGCGAGGAGAAATGATCCAGGTTGATTTTAGTGGCCACCCACCTATCCCAGTTGGATGCCCACAGCTTTCTCTTTCAGTTTTTCAGTTTCCTTAATTGTAGCACAATTTAATATTTTTAATAGCTTTTCAGGTCGTGAACTTCCAGAGCCGTTTTGATGCCCTAAATGATGTTTTTTTTGGAAATATGGGAGCAACACAGGTCCATGGACTGATTTTGATCTTCTTGAAGTTGTATTCCTTGAATAGATATTTCTAACGAGCTATTGTGCGCATCAAATGAAGATCATATGCCAAAGTTACGACCCTAGAAAGTTGATGTACCAACTTACCCGAAATAGGGCCCATAGTTTGGCTTCTCATCTCCTAGGGTTAGGATTTTGGATGTTTATGGTTTTCCATTGCTTCTCAACAAAAAATAGGCCTTCGAGCCTCATTTTAAGATAGTTCAAAGCCATGTAGCTTCCACATCTTTTCTGAGAGATAAGCTACAATCGACCTAGCTAGTTTATTTCCATTTCTGTTTCTAAGGATATTTTAGTATTTTACATTAATGAAATGTAGTATTTATGTTGCATCTATATATTTATTGTTATCTTTGTAATTTGTTTCATTCCTGTTTAAATCCGGATCAGTGGTATGAGAGTGGTCTATTGTTTCTTTGTTTTTCTTTGCATGTCCCCAATAAGGTCGGGATATAAGGAGTTAGGGCTTGAACAAGTTGAGCCTTTACAAGACCAGCCTCACAAATCCTAATGGCCTCGCATGGTAGGTGAAAGAAAGATGAGGGGGCAAGAGATCTTATCACAATCTTGCTTGAAGAAGCCCTCGAGTGGCAAAGGAACATGATGATGGACAACTTTGCCAAAATCCTTTAGCGACTACCCACAGGTGACACATCGACTTCCAACAGCTACTCTGGAAACACCACACCCTTTAAGGTACAAGATAACTTTGAAATCCCCACATTCGAGGGTTAGATAGATGAAGATACCATAGATAAATGGTTAAATATGCTAGAAGGGTATTTTTCTGTTCATGATTTTTCCAATCGGGAAAATATTATTTTTGCTCTTCTCCAATGCATCCCCCCATGTCAAGGATTGGTGGGAAACCTACTGCAAGTAGAAGGAAAAAAGTATGAACTCACTATTTTCAATTGTACCCACTTGGAATTCATTTCAGGATGCCATCAAGGAGAAATACTACCTTGTCAAAAGCTATGAGGACAAATGCATAAAGTGGACCACGCTGCAACAGGGAAGGGACCAATATGTGCCAGAGTTCACAAAAACTTTTCATACCCTTTGCACACAGTTCGATATCAGGGATTCTGAGCTGCATTTGGTACTCAAATACCATGGCTTCCTACACTAGTACATGCAAGACAAGATGGAGTTCTTGAACATCTCCTCACTCGACAAGGCGTACCGATACACTGTCAAAATCGAGCAGAAGTTTAAATAGAAGAAGCCAGACATTGGACCTACGAATCTCAAGACCAAAGGACAAAGCCAAGATGGGGTTACCCAAGGAAACAAGTCAAAGCTGCAAGAAAAGGAAAAACACCACGAAGTTGAAGAAGGACATATGAAAGTGGTGTGCATTCCACAAGAGCCTCACTCACAACACAAGTGAGTGTTAGACCAAGCTGTCACTAGTGGCCAGGTTGAAGGCTTTAGAATCAAATGCATGTTCCGACCTTGAGTCTGAACCTGAAAAGGGGAATGACAAAGGGAAAAAAATCATCGATGCAGAGCCCAACAACACTATTGACACTACCAAGGTCCAGAAGAATGAGCCCAAAGATCCAGAGGAGGGGGAGTGTCTTTTCCACTCACAAATGTGGGTGAAGGGCTCACTGTTGTAACTCATTATCGATAGTGGCAGCCAAAAGAACCTCATTACATTAGAGGTTGTGAAGCGGTTGGGTCTACTGACTACACCACACCCACAACCGTACAGTATTAGGTGGCTTCACCAAGGAAGAGATCTCTGAGTCCGCCCGTAGTGTCACCTTCCCTACATTATCAAACACTTCACAGACAAGGTATTGTGTGATGTTGCACCTCTGGATGTTTGTGATGTATTATTAGGCTAGCCATACTTGTGGAGGAGACATGTTGTGTATGAGTCAAGGCCTCGTGATGTCATTATTTCTTTGTATAATTAATTATACAGGATACCAGACATAGCCCCACCTATCACCACCTCTTTGAACACTGCTAAGAAATGCAACAAGCTCATCTCCCAGACTACAAAATTCATTTTCTGTCTGGTTCACTCTCAAAGTAATGGCAAGGTTGTCACCACATCCATGACCCTCGTGAAGGGTTCCTCCACGCAGCAGTAATGGTAATAGAGGAATACGGTCATGAAAGAACATAGGAAAAACTTATCCTCACCCACAAAGGTATCACAAAAATTCTATTTGGGCAACAAATTCTGGTTGCATTGGCAGAAAGAACGCCTTACCAGAACCCATCAGAAGCTCAGACCACTCCGACATGGTCCTTACACCATTATAAAGGTTGTGGGAAATAATACTTTGGAGCACAACATTCCCTCATTCCTTTGCATGCACCAAGTGTTTAATGTTTACCCCCCATGAGATGCTTCCCACCATTACTGGACACATCTGAGATTGCAGAACAGCGCACCAGGGACCAAGTTCAGTAGACAGAGGAACTGAACGTAATGTGTACCATTGCTTCCTAAGGGGGGAGAAATGATCCAGGTGGATGTTGGTGGCCACCCACCTATCCCACTTGGACCGCCATAACTGTCTCTTTCATTTTTTCAGTTTCCTTAACTGTAGCACAATTTACTATTTTTAGCAGCTTTTCGAGTCATAAACTTCTAGAGCTGTTTTGAGGCCCTAAACAACATTTTTTGAAAAATTCGGGAGCAACATGGGTTGATTGAAAAATTTTGACCTTCCCAAAGTTGTAGTCCTCAGATAGATATTTCTAACAAGCTATTGTTCATGTCAAACAAAGATCGTATGCCGAAGTTACAACCCTAGGAAGTTGATGTACCAATTTACCCAAAATGGGGCGCATGGTTTGGCGTTTCATCTCGTAGGGTTATGGTTTTGGATGTTTAGGGTTTTCCATTGTTTCTCAACAATAAATAGGCATTCAAGCCTCATTTTACGACAGCTCAGAGGCATGTAGCCGCCAGATCTCTTCTCAGAGATAAGCTACCATCACCCTAGCTAGTTTAATTCCGTTTTTGTTTGTAACCATATTTTAGTAGTTTACATTAATGAAATGAAGTATTATTTCTGTTGCATCTCTATCTTTATGGTTATCTGTATAATTTGTTTCATTCCTGTTTAAATACAGATTAGTGGAATCCAACGATTCCTCTTATACATCCTCTATGACTAGTCTCTTTGACCCTCTATGCAGGTTTATAAAGGTCGAGATCCTGTTGTAAGATTGCTTTATAGCTAGCGGATTCCCTAGTATATTTCAGAATCCTTCATAATCGCATAAGTTGCCTATATATATGAGGATTTTCATGTATCTAGAGAGATTTTAGAGGTTGTTATCCATTATGAAAGAGAGTTATTCAGTTGTTGAAAGGATACTATGAGTTATGGGTTCTACACATGACTTATTCTATCATGTTTCATTTACTAATACAATTGAGAACTATTCTACTCATGTGTATTGTTTGTGATGTATCTTAATGATCTATATTTTTTGTCTTCACTATGCATGTTGTTTGTTTTGTTAGCCTTAATTATTGTTATTAGCGGAATTTCAAAATTCATGTGTGCTTGTTGATTTGTCCCACCCAGGGCTATAGCAAGATGGTTTTCTTCATAAAAAATAATCCATCTTGGGTCTTAGCATGACGGCCTATACGTGCAGTGGAGTGATGCCTGTTACAACTAGGATTATCCACGTAAACCACCATTACTTATATATTTCTCAAGGCTACCTCGATCTTCTGTTGGAACCGAGTGAATTTCTTATGCCACTTGATAAATTGATGAAATATCTCTCTTGTCCTTGACCTTTGAAAACCTTCGATAATTTGTGCTTGGTTTTAGTAGAGTGCCAATGGACATGATATTCTCTCACTGGATAGTCTCATTATAAGACATTTATTTACCATGGTAATATGAAGTATATTCTTGCAATATAGATCCACATTTCCCCTACTTTGATCAAATCCAAAAAACCATTGAGCTTTATTACAAATCAAGGCATCCCTCCGATATGAAATCATCTTCCCTAAACAAACTACATGCATGAACACTAAGCATTGTGGAATTTTTATTTTTTTTCAATTTTCCTCCATTGATTTTCCAACTAGTAGTCCTAGATTGGATCCTTTCTTGTCCATCAATCAAGGGAGAAGATAAATCACATTACAGTTCATTCCAATTTAAACTTGCCATCAAATATAGAAAATGTATTTTCATCAAGCCAATATACTAGGAAGATGGGCCAACTCAAGGTTATATCTCCACTACAACTACTGTAATTCACATGTCAAAGAAGAGCCTTGGCGTGCATTGTTGAATCAGAGATCGAATTAGATTTATAGGCATGTTGTAATTCTAAAAGTGTAATTCTTAGATCAATTCCTAAAATTTTATGTTACAGATTTAATATGCACACTCTGTTCTTTGATAACCCTACTCATATTTTGTTTGTTCATTCTATGTCTTCAATCATGTAGCTAAGTTGTCCAACGTCATTTGCACTCTTTAGAATTTAATCATTGTTTCCAATAAACTACAATAGAGCCCAGTTTATAACATTTAGCGCTAAAAAGTCTAACATTTTACCTTACCTGGAAGGAAATGCCTCAAGGGAATTAGTTCAACATTCCTGGATTCTCAATAGGAACATTTTTTTTGCCCTTTACTAGTTTCTAGTTGACATGTATAGAAACCTACAAGATCTTGGGATTCTACATAAATATTGGTGTTGTAACTACCTTGCTATTTAGAATTTATTTAAATAAAGAGAGCTTTCATGATCCCTATAGTACTTGTTGGGAAATTTAATTGCTTAAATTTCTTTCATTAAATTATCAACCAGGGATACTCATAAGCTTGTGATGATGCCAGTAAAATATATGCAGGAGTAGGAAACTAACTCTATGTCTAACTAAATGATTTCTGATTCAATATAATATGCAAGGGAAGAGGCTCCTATTTGAGGAGGTCCTAGTTGTCATTCCCTACAGTATTATAGATTGAAAAGAAATCATTGATTACATAAAACCAGAAACTTGAAATAAAGACAAGAGAATGAATTTTAATTGTTGTTAAGAATCAAATAGAGAGAGAGACTAACTTAGTCCCTTGATTCTCCCCTCATATACTGATCCAAACTAAACTAAGATTTATTCGTAAGCATAAGAAATGAAATAACTTGAAACTTAAAAGAAAAAGAATGAATTTCAATTATCATGCAAATAAAATAGAGAGAGAGCCTAACTTGGACCCTTGGTTGTTCTCTCATGTGCTGATAAGATTTTAATTTAAAACTCATTCATCAATCACAAACAAATCCTCAAACATCTAGTCAATTAAATGAAATAAGATCTATTATGAAATAAAATGTTTCTTTGATCCTTTTAGAGTGATCTCAATTCTCTTAAGAACAAAGCGACAAATTATTCCATATACTACATTAAGACAATTTATATCTAAAACTATAGAATGGAAATTTATGTAAAATGAAGCTTTATTCTATTCCATCATAAGTTGGATACATGCTCCAAGAGTCCTCTTCTTTGGAATGGAGGAGGTACTCCTATTTATACAAAAACATAATCAACTAGCTCATTAATGGAGGTCCACTAATCCCTCCTAGTTCCACAAATCATTCATGTGGTTACAACCAATATGAGACACATATTCCTTTATCCATGATTTTTCTCCATGAGATATGCTTGACCCCTATTCCAAATCTCCTTCAAATCTTCAAGAGAATTCGAATTTGAGTCTTGGAGGCCACATAAGAGTATCTTGGAACCTTCCAAATCACCTACGCATGTCACCAAACTCATTCCACCTTTAGGCATAAGAAAATACATGTTATTTTTCTAACTTTTAATCATAAATTCACTTTAAATACTTGAAATTAATAATTTTGGAAAATGAAAATATAAAACCATATGGTAATGGAAATATAGGTTTATGTAATGATAATGTGATGAAATTAGGTGACAAAATGAGGATAAAGGTGAAAATGGAGTGAAAATTTATGTTAATTTGGCGGCCCAACATACCCCCCCAACTTAAGTTATTGCATGTCCTCATGCAGTATATTACATTGATCATGATTTGATATTTTTAAATTGTCTTGATTTTACATGAACTTGGCTGATATCAATTTTTTTAACTTCACATAATTTGCTTTTTAACAACTTTGTTCCTTTTTTCAAAGTCTTATTTCTTGAAAAACAATTGATTGCAACATATTATTTTAGTTGGTTCTTGTGTGACAACCAAAATTTGATTAGTATTGGTTATTGTGTAACGATACTTTCATTGTTTTTATGTTGCATCAAAAGACTTTGAAAACATTTAATCAACCATTCATTCCTCGATCATTATTTGCAAAACATGTAACATTTGAATCATAATGTAATAGTAATTGTTTGGAGAAAGTATGTTGGTTAGGATGATATGTGTAGAAAGGACATATATGACATATGGAAGGTGATAATGGAGTATGAATGTGAATATTAACATGGCGAATGTGAATGTTAATGAGCATAGTGAAACATTTTCCAAAAATTATAATTTTAGTATTAAAGGAATTGTATGATAAAAAAATAGAAAAGAACATACCTTTACTTACCTAAGTGGACAAACTGTGTATACGTAGAATAGTGTAGCTCCTGCTGCTGAACCATGGAATGGAGAATACAATAATGTGATCTGTGTCTTGGTTGTATATATGATGGATGAAGTCATAAATGTGGATCCTTTATTATTGCTGAATCTACTACTGAAACATATAGTCTTTATGTTGTTCCATATTGTGGCACAATTCTTTCCATGTGAATAAATGTGTCGACGTCGAACATGGAAAGAAGTCATGGGATTACAGATCATTGATGAATGTCGTTACAATGCGAGGCAAACTCACCATTAATGTCAATGAGTTCCAAGGTATCTAAGTACATATTACGAAGTGCGAATAGATCAGCTAATGTCGAGCCACTTGCAAGATCCAACACTCAAGGGACATTGGTGTATTCCCATGATTGCTGGCGAGAGAGCCTGTCATTAAGGAATACAAGCCTCAAGGTACTACTAAGGACTTTAGCCTTGAGCCTAGATAATGTGTTGATGTCGATAGGCCAAGACTTGTTAGAAGGGAGGCCTTAACGAATCCTCCATCATCTAACATGCGTATGAAATAATGAATTTGAAGGACCATATATAGAAAATTTGCATTGAAGCAAGGTTTATTTGGAAGAAAAGGAAAATGGGGTGAATCAACATTGTAAGGGAGCTGAATGAATTTATTCATGGGCTACATGTTAGTGAAAGTGAGGCAAGAAAATGACTATGACAGAAAATGAACAATGGATTAAGGTTTTATTTGAAGACATGAAAAGGAAAATGGAATGGAAAATTTGTTGACTAAAGAAGTGGGAATGCAATGAAGTTTTTATTTAAAGAAAAAGGAGTAGAAATATAATGGCAAATGTAAAGGGAAATGAGGCAAATGTTTATTGACTGAAGAAGCATGGATGCAATGGAGACATTGGCATATGAAAGGCTTGCAAGTGATGGATCTGATTTGACATCATGTGCTCATGCATTGACATTTCATATTTGTTGCTGCTTTAATCATTTTATTGTGAAAGAAATATCATCTTTGAGAGGCTGATATGATGTATATGATGAAATTCTCTCCCTTGGCTTATCCAAAAACATGTCCTCATGCTTGAAATGGGGTCTTTAAAAGACATAGTTTCGGTGTGGTCATTTGTTTATCTTCCTCAAACTTGCAAAAACTTAGTACCTTTTCTGTAATGAAATGTAATTTTATCATAATAGAGAAGTGATCAATCTCTCTATTTATGACATTTACAAAAATAAACTGAGAATTGGTACTAATGAAACAAATTCATGAAAGAAAAACCAAAAGAATTTTTACCTGTCTCGAAACTAGTGCCTCATTTTACCTGTTATGTCTTGTCAGCAATTTCTTCATTCTTGAACTATTTCAAACTCTTTTGAAAGCTTTCTCATTGTGTAGATCTCACTGAGATCTTTCCAACGATGCTTGAATCGTTGAAATTCGATGTCGTATGAGAAAGTTGTGCTTCTTTGAAATTTTAGAAAAATGGTAAAAATGTGTTGCATGGGTGCTACGTGGCAACACCAGGGAGTGCCACGTGGAAAAATGACTGGCTAATGATGTGGAAAAACATGGCCAATGTCACTCTGACTCTTCATGGTTGATGTGGCAGATAGTTGACACATGGGCAAAGAGTAAGTTGCCACATGAACCAATCGTGGGTTGCCACGTGGAAGCCTTTATTTGACCAAAAATTCATTCAAATCATAAGCAAACAACAACCTTGAGAATTGAACTCTTAACGTAACTAATAAATTTACCATTACAACCTCCATGAATGTTGTATTATTAATTGCAAAACTAATTTTTTTATTTTTTTATATTTTAAATTTAATAATTAACAAATATTATTAAATAATAATAAAAGAAGTTAGTGAGGATTCAACCTAAAATCTCTACCACCATAATCTAAACAACCCATCAACATGCCAAGTTATTTCAACAACCTTTTCCAGCATTTTCTTGATTTTCTCCCGAGTTAACTGCTCAATACATCCTCGGTTTTGAGGGGTTTTGTGGAATTCACCAATATTTCCTAGTCTCGTTCATTCTTTCAATTCTCTCTGCCGATCCATGTTCAGCTCTCCTCCAAACACGTTGTGACATTCGCCATAGCTTGAAGCTCCAAAATACTAGTGCCCCAGGTAACTTTTTCCCTGGTAGGCTTGCTCAAGTCCCAGATGGTTCTGATGGTCACCATAAAATGATCTTTACCGCCTCTTTTCCTCCAGCTCCACCTTGCCTTACTGTCCAGCCAAGAAACCAGCTCTTCCCCGTGGTCCGAGGCCTGGTTTCGTTAGTTGCTATAAAGATAATGCAAAGCATCCAGGCCGATGTAATAGGGTACATAGAAAGCATCTGCCCGACCAGGATCAGAGACAGGGCACTGGTATTTCTTCATTCGGCTATGGAAAACAAGCTCCAGCATGTACAGATCTATGGCATACCAACTCATCTGGTTCCTAATATCAGTCCTAAAGCACTGATTCTCAATGTGCTCACCGAAATCGAGCCAAGTGACTAATTTTCCGCTGCAATTGGAAACAACTTCTAATACCCCATAGGCTGAGGAGCAAAAGGAGGAATCCGCCCAAGGAGGGGCTCGCGTCTAATTAGTTAGTTGGTGAGGCAATGGCTTACCAAGGTGACGACGATCAGTATCTGGTTTGAGAGGATGATCAACCACACTGGGACTGAGACATGGCCCAGAATCCTATAGGAGGCAGAAGTGGGGAATTTTCCGCAATGGGCGAAAGCCTGACGGAGCAATGCCGCGTGAAGGCAGAAGGCCCACGGGTCATGAACTTCTTTTCTCGGAGAAGAAAAAATGGCGGTATCTGAGGAATAAGCATCGGCTAACTCTGTGCCAGCAGCCGTGGTAAGACAACAACTGAGAATTGGACTTTGGAGGCTAATCGTACATGTAGATCCTTCTTCCTCCACAAAAATATTCAGGCGTGGGCTAGGAGCCATTACCTTGATGCCACATTGTGTTTTAATTCATCTAAACTCATTTTCTTGCCAGAAAATTTCTCTCCAGCGGATTTAATTTTCCAACCATTCATTATACAATTCGAGGTTTATGTGCAGGTTTTCTATTAAGTCTGCAGTGGTGAGTATTCCCGCCTATGATGCGGGTGACCCGGCTTCAATCCCTGACAACAGAACCAAAATGTTGGGAAATTTAATTACTTAAATTGCTTTCATTAAATTATCAACCAAGGATACTCGTAAGCTTGTGATGATGCTAGAAGGATATATGCAGGAGTAGGCAACTAACTCTATGTCTAAATAAATTATTTCTGATTCAATATAATATGCAAGGGAAGATGCTCCTAATTCAGGAGGTCTTGGTTGTCCTTCCCTACAATGTTATAGATTGAAAAGAAATCATTGACTACATAAAACCAGAAACTTGAAATAAAGACAAGAGAATGAATTTCAATTGTTGTTCAGAATCAAATAGAGAGAGAGACTAACTTAGTCCCTTGATTTCCCCCTCATATACTGATCCAAGCTAAACTAAGATTCATTCATAAGCATAAGAAATGAAATAACCTAAAACTTAAAATCAAAAGAATGAATTTCAATTATAATGCAAATAAAATAGAGAGAGAGCATAACTTAGACCCTTAGTTGTCCTCTCATATGCTGATAAAATTTTAATTTAAAACTCATTCATCAATCACAAACAAATCCTCAAACATCTAGGCAATTAAATGAAATAAGATCTATTATGAAATAAAATGTTTCTTTGATCCTTTTAGAGTGAGCTCAATTCTCTTAAGAACAAAGTGACAAATTATTCCATATACTACATTAAGACAATTTATATCTAAAACTATAGAATGGAAATTTATGTAAAATGAAGCTTTATTCTATTCCATCATAAGTTGGATACATGCTCCAAGATTCCTCTTCTTTGGAATGGAGGAGGTACTCCTATTTATACAAAAACATAAGTAACTCATTAATGGAGGTGCACTAATCCCTCCTAGTTCCACAAACCATTCATGTGGTTACAACCAATATGAGACACATATTCCTTTATCCATGATTTTTCTCCATGAGATATGCTTGATCTCTATACCAAATCTCCTTCAAATCTTCAAGAGAATTCGAGTTTGAGTCTTGGATGCCACATAAGAGTATCTTGGAACCTTCCAAATCACCTACACATGTCACCAAACTCATTCCACCTTTAGGTATAAGAAAATACATGTTATTTTTCTAAATTTTAATCGTAAATTCATTTTAAATACTTGAAATTAATAACTTCGGAAAACTAAAATATAAACCCATATGGTAATGGAAATATACGGTTATGTAATGATAATGTTATGAAATGAGGTGACAAAATGAGGATAGAGGTGAAAATGGAGTGAAAATTTATGTTAATTTGGCGGCCCAATAGTACTCAACATCCTTCTGCAAGTAATATTTCTACATTGGCATTGCTATTTAGTATGATGTAATGCAAATTAAAGGTTGCCTTGATGCTTTGTTGATTCCTAGCTTGTTCCATCCTATTTTATTGTGATATTTGATTACAGAGTTGCTTTCCTACTTCATGTTTGGTAAGATTAAAGCTAATGTATATTTATAATGTCTTTTATTGTTGTCATAGATAGCATAGAATTATTAATACCACCAAAACACTTTTCATTACACATGATATTGTGGGTACCATAAAAAAATCAAATTTGAGAACAAACAACCATGACAGATATTTCTGCTTGGACATTTTTCTGGTATAGTTCTGAGAGCTTTTTCAAATTGAACCATTGAAAACAAGCCTTTAATATATTTTCCCCTAGGAATTAGATATTTTTGATAACATAATATGGAGCATGTATTAAGTCCCTTCTCTCATAGCTTGTGAAATTCTATCTCTAATAGGTATTTTCTAATTTCTAGATTCATTGTAAACTCTAACCAACCACGTCGCAAGATTTGTATTATGTAATGTGTATGAATCATGCCAGACCCTCCATTTTTGTAGCAATTTGTTCAATCAAGCAATTAATAACACAATTTCTTTTTCCTTTCACCAATAAAAAAGTTCTAAGAAGACTGGCCATTCGTAAGTAATTTATTTGGGAAAGAATCTAACATGACTAGTAGGCATGTATAGTAGCTAACACTCTTGAAGTGTAGCCCATAATAGGACTCTTTGTATCATGTGTTTATTAAGGGGTGAATTCATCCCCATTTGGGAGGGAATCCTCATCCATTTCACGTTTATTATTTGCTTTCCTAAATGAATCTGAATATCCAAATCGTAGAAATATAGCATCTTGTCAAATTTGTGGTTGTGAGTTTCATTGAGTATTATTTAAAAGTCTCTCTACCACAATCACTGTTGATTTGTTTTAAATTTTCTTCCTAATCAATTGATATCTGGATCCATTGAAGATGGAAATTATATTGATATATGCATGATTGTATTTGAATATAGTCCAATAATAAAGATGGTGAACAACAATCTTCACCTTCATATATTCTAGGAACCTATTGTTGGTATATGTTGTCATAGTTATCATGCTATATGATTGATGGATGAACATGGATCGTTGAAATTCTCCCACCTTCACAAAGAAATCCCAGTTTTTTGTATTTCAATGAAATATAACACCACAAGCAGAGCATTCTTCATCCTGCTTCATTAGATCTGGCATTTTCACGGGCTTATGTTATAGCTTGAAATCTAAAGCATTCGAGAAAGTGTTAAACATATAACAATGGTGTTGCTATAATCTTGTAGTTGGAAATATAACTTCATACTGATAGAAATGGCCTCTACATTAATTCATTCCAAACATTTAAGTTGAATGAAAGAATTATGTGGAACTCCTTATGGATGTATGATGTCCGATATATGATATAAAAGAAAAATGATTATTGGGTTGTGTTTTTCTTTTATTCACTTCATTCCAACTCAAATACCCATTTCCTTGGTGTGAATTGACTTAGTCTTGTATTTATAAAAACAAAGAGTTGACTGAAATTTATTTAATTGAAATAATATCCACTGCTCCAAAGACTCTTCCAATTCCAATCCAAACTAAGACATTTTAAAAATATTTGTTCTATAAGATGACTTTAAACATCTAGAATGGTAATTGCCTCATAATAATTTCTAATGATTACATGTTAAGTGCATTAATTGCACCCTTTTGTTATTTCCATCAATGGTTTAATGGATTTCCTTCAAGAATTATTTCTTGAAATGAAATCCACAATAATATCTTCCATGTTGGGAAATCCTTTTCAAAATGGGATTAAAATTATCCACAACACTAATATTCCACAAACAGTCTCTACACACTATATTTACAGCCACCACTTTCTTAATGATATACTTGATAGTGAAAGGTATATCTAATTTTGTATACTAGCTCATGATGTAGTTGGAGAAAATAATGGTACGTTGCACCACCAGAAATGAGAGAACTAAAGAAACAAGAACAAAGTTGAAAATTTCATGCCTCTTTTTACAAAACTGGAATGCCAAGAATGTATGGCTGATAGGGTGTTTATCAAGAACATACATGTGCAAACCCGTCGGTTTTTCTTCTCATCATAACTTTAACTGTAGAAAAAAGATAATGCTAGGTCTTTCTATCTTGACTTTAAAAGTCATCTCCCTTTTGTATTAATAAATGAGAGTCCCATTAATTAGGCATCATCAGTAATGGTGTCTTTATAATGCAATCAACGTGGCTAGTTCATAATTTCTGCTAAACATAATCAATGAGCCACCTGCAACCTATCCCTTTTGTACTGTAGACCCTTAGGCCCATATGCCAAGGTAATCAATATAGATAAATGCATCGTCATATTCATCGTAATTAGTGGACATGACTTGTCTTTATCATAAAGTTGTTCTACTAGAGACTCTGTAGCTCCCTCTAAAGTCTTCCTTTAGTTCAAATTTCATCAATTTGCCCTCATATTGTTGCAAATCTATCTTCAAGCATGCCCAAAAATATTTTTCACATGCTCTAACCATTCAATAATAAATTCAACTTGGAAGAGCCATACATTGATATCATAAATATTTCTAACTAAATGAATATATTAAGAGACTTTCTTTGGATTTTCCCTTGGAGAGGACTGCTCTGTTCCTTTGGAACTGACATCTACAAATATGACTGAGTCACAAGTGTCTTAATACTGATTCAAGTCCTTATTAGCACTATTTTGAATCTTTTCTGCTATACTTTAGATAAACTAGAAAAAATTCAAGCAATGCAAATCAAAGTATTTCTCAGCTACAATATAAGAAAGTTCTATAGATTGTTGTCATGGTATCTTATTATTGCTATCAAGGTCAAGGACATTATTCCAAACAATATGATTTCCTTTCTAAAGGTTATTTTTCCACATAATATTGTCAAAGCCCTATTGTCATATTGCTCACTATTCCTTAGTGAACAAAGTAAAAAGTTTAACTTGTCATTCCCTTGTTATGCCCCAAAGTCATTGTATTCAAGTCAAGCATACAGTCACTACTCATTGATATATCTACCTTATACATATTACTATCATTGTGACATCACTGTTTGCAAGGTTACTGCCAATTTTTATCCCACATTCTTGCTCAAACTTATATGATTTCATCCTCTTCCAATCATATAAGGCTCATCATGAGAAGTTCACGCTCTTAAAGAGTCATTTCAAATGGGAACTATAAGAATACATTGATAACCAAATTTTCTTAATTCTTACACTTTATTGCACTTGGCCAATCTGACTTAAAATAAAGTTTGATTACTATTTTAGCTAGCAATACCAGTGTCCCCTGCAACCCTTGCTTGTTTGGCAATTGAATCTCCATGGAGAAAATGTGACACAAATACAATCTCAAGGATTGGTGTGACTCTGGTAACTATTGGAATATCAGTTCAAGACATTCGTCCTTAAGATGACACTTCATAGAAAAAGTATTGTCCAATGTGTATTACTTAAATTTAGGATAGATCTTCAATCTTCGACCTTCATTAATTCTTCTACAATCATTAAAGTGTTGTTGAGTATAGTGACAAATCATTGTTGCAATACCATAGATTTTCCCATGGAATGCTCTTCAAATATCTAATTTTAGCACTTCTATATATGTCTATTTAGGCCTCAACATTGGTCACCAATGCTTCACGTCTATATTAAAACATGCCTCAAATGGTACTAAAGTTTTGTCCTGATAGAGGATTGAACTGACTCCACAAATTGTCTTAGATTTGTAATGGATTTTAGTGTCAAGGCTTTTTTAAGTCAAATTTCTTTGCAAGGAGATACATTTTGTGAGCATTAGACAACGAATTTATTAAATTTTTGGTTGAATCATGCTGGAACAATATCCTTTCACACAAATTCAGACTTTCAATAATTCTAATGCACTTTGGAAGGAGTAAAACAATGTCAATCATCAAAATACTTCAGACCTATAACAAGAAAGTTTTGGAACTATCCAATGGAGTCTTGGATGTGTAAGGATTTCTTGTCAGAATCCCAAGCTGCAATTATTAAAGAGATCATAAGTAGAAAGTAGTTTGATCCAAAAATGGAGTCATGTTAACCATAAATTAAAACATGCCTTAGATAAGGTCGAACTTTCTCAATTTATGCGCAAAAATGTTCCCTAACAAAAGGGATGAGCCATAGCATCGAAAAAAATAACTCTATACATGTGTGAGTGCCTAATAATGCCAATTTTAGCCCATATTTACTCCTTCCCGCATAGAAATTTAGCTTCTGATAAAGAATTGTTAAAGATCATGACCAACCAGATATAACTTGGAGTATTCACAAAAACAAAATTGTCACCTGCAAAGGACAGTAAATGGCCAACAAGAACCCATAAGGAAAAAAAATAAAAATGATCCCATATATTCAACTTCAATCCTTGCCCAAAAACATGAAACTTCAGAAATTTCCCATATTCCATTGAAGAAATCATGAGAAATTGTCAGTGAACTTCCCTTGGTGATTTATTTCTATTTTACTCTAGCTTGGGCTTATCCTCACTTGAGCTATGATTCCATGTGAATTTTTAGTTAAGATGTTCTTTGCTTAGGTCAGTTACTTCATTAGCCCATAATTAACTCCATTAATCCATTAGGAATCACATTAATCATTAACTTATAACAGTAACTAATGAAATAGCATTCAACATAAATACAAAGCCAAGCCAACAAAGGAGAAAACAAGGATATGGCTAAAGCCAGGGAAAAACCCAAAAATGAAAAAATACATTAAAAAATTCTTCTTATTATCAGTATCAAATGTTCAGCAGAGAGAGTACAATAATTTAAAGTCAGAATGACTTGCCATTTTACGACCCTTAGACGAAAGAAGACTTGATAAAAATTGTAATTCCAAAACCCCTTGTAAGCTTCATCAATGTAATTTGGATAATAGGTTAGGGCACAAGGGTAGAATACTACAACACTCTTCTATTGACTATGGCTTCCATCAATCATACCTTCCAACTATATGTTTCCCATTAACCTTCGTCTAGGTTACAAATACAAAACACACAACCTTCAGACCATGCATTCTAGACTGCAGCATCCTAGTTGTAGCTTCTTGATCTTCAGAATAGGGTGTTCAATGCTAGTGGCCCCAGTGAAGGACACTCAAGTTATTGCGGCCATCTTATAGGAGAGATTCACCATGGGAATCATCTCCAAACTATAAATAGATCAACCCTTATGCAAGGTGGCAGCCTCAGCTACAAACTCAGACCTGTAAGAAGCAAGAAAACACTCCAAAATCAAGAAATTTCCCATGCCTTATCTTCCCTTCTCCTACAATTTCCCTAAGTGAAGCACCTTGGCCTAGCTACAGAAGATGAACCCAAAACAAAACTAACCTTCATCCTCTTTGGGCACAACTTCGTCAGATATACATTGAGGATATTTTTGTATATATGAAATGAGGATGGAGGATGCCTTTATATATAATTTTGCATCGTGATTGGTCCTTTTGATGTTGAATCTAACCTTCACATTTGGAGGCAAATTCAAAATTTCAAATTTTAATATTTCCCGCCTTGATAAGTATATGACTTAGAGAATTTCTTTTGAACAAATAATATATTTCCTTATCCAAATTTGGTGATATTTAAGTTGATTTTCATCCTCTTGAGAAGAGTAATTTAATGCAATAATTATCTTCTTCAAAGGAGTTGCCCAAACTGGAATTTCACCCTAGTTTCCAAATTTTAACAAGATGTCTACAGTTGTGGAGAAACACCAATTTTATTAGCTCACCAACAACCAAATAATTTCTTGACACCTTTCAAAGGGTTCCATATAGTAATCTATTGATTCTGGGAAGTTTTACAAATGTCTTGGATGTCTCTCAATATTTTTATTTCTTCCCAAGCTTTTCAAGTTGCCAATGTTTATCATATTTTTCAAGGTTTTTAGGTCAATTTTATGCCTACCAATAACTTTCAATAACTTCCAATACTTTCCCCAACATTTATGATTAGTTTATTTTTGGACCCTTAGAGATAGGTTCCCCAAATAAATATTTGCAACATTGACTTTGAGATCATGAGGATCTATTTCTTTAACTCATAAAGTAGTCTAGGAAAATCTCATAGAAGCCGTAGTTGATGGAACTTTTTACCACCATCAACGGTTAATCCCTTTGGTCTGGTAGTTCAGAAATTATGAATGAAATGTCGAATTGTCCTTTTTGGAATGGTCCATAAAGGTTCCTAGTAGTCATTTGGATCTATTTCCTCATAGTCATAGTAGATGATTTATACAACCTATCTAAACCTTTGAATGTCAACATAATGTAGAGGTTAATGATTCCAATTAGGGGTGAAAGTGACTGAAAGTAGGTAGAAAAATAGTAAATTACATCATCCATAAGGGAATATTCTCTCTCTACCTATGGAAGAGAAGTTATGTGTTAAATAGGGAATTATTCTTCTAGTCCTTTAATATGCTAGAACTTTAAATTTAGTAATATAGTAAGATAGGTAGTGTAGCAATTGTGCCCCAAAAGTCATAGAAATGGCTTCCTCTTGTTGATTTTTTCATTGAAATGTACATTACTTTTTAGTTAGCCAACAATACCTATTCCATCTTGGTGTAGGATACAAATCTTCATAGCACAAATATACATTTAGCATTCTTGATTTATTAATTGGAGCATATTCATATTTTACACAGAATTATTAACTTCGTTCATATAGACCAGTATCTCAAAATTGTTTTCAGACTTCTTATAGAATGGAATAAATTTATTCTACTTGTGCGTTTGGTTCTTCCCACCACCTCATTTACATTGTTTTATTTAAATATAATATGATGTAATTATTCTAGCAGCCCTTGAATTAATTTTGAGTCATAGAAGTAAAAGAGAGAGAATCTTGGAATGCCTCAATATTTTCACATAAAAGTGACTTCATGAAGATATATACATGTTCGTATTGAGTGGAGAAAATTGGAGTTTCATGTTGTATTGTTGAACATGTTTGCGTTTGAATTGGTACTCGACCTAATCTAGAAACATTTCAGCGACATAATTATCTTCCTTTTGTGATTCACTTCAATCACAGGGTTCCATATTCTTCATTCTCAAGGAGACCTTAAACCTTTAGATAGATCAAACCTTAAATGTGATGGGAGTATATAATATAGTTGAAAGGGATTACTACACCTCACAATTTAGAAACACCATGAAGGACCACATTACCTTATATCAAAGTTGTATATGAAAGTAAAATTCTCAAGTGTTGACAAGGGAAATCAGCTACTAAAAACACCTTAAGCCCCAAAGAGGTCGACTTCATTGAGGTTCACAATAGTTAGTAAAATAGACAAATCTAATTTACCTTTGGAATTTTATTTTTTTAGTGAATAACTAGATGTAGCGTGGTTTATATTTGGCATAATTTTTCTCAAATGTTTGGAAAAATGACCATTCTGCCCTAATAAGTTGGTAGTGGCATGTTGGCATTCTCCCATTAATTTTGAACTATTATTTATTTTCTAAAGAATACAAGTTCATCAATGATTTTATAAATAAGTTAGCAACTTCCAATATTTTCCTCAACATTTTTTATTAGTTTATTTTTGGATCCTCAGTGATAGATTGCGCAAAACATTATTTGCATTGCAACATTGACTTTGAGATCACAAGGATCTGTTGCTTTGAATCAAGAAGTAGCCTTGAAAAATCTCATAAAATATTTAGATAGTGTGAAAATTTCTAACCTAAAATTCTACTATAGTAACTGATTTATTTCACGTACATTTTTCCCACAATAAGTTATTTACAAAATCCCTTCAACTAACATTGAAATAAATTCTAATTTTTTTATCACATAATTTCATAGAGAAAATAACAAGCGGAAGAACCAATCAAATCAACATATTTTTTTTTGGACAATGGTCCCCGGAAAAACCAAATGTGTGAAAACTCGTGCAACATATGAGGGTTTTATTAATATTCAACACTAATCGCTTTTCAAGGAATGATTTTACAGAGAAACTCAGACACTACTAAGAGAAAAAACTTGAGACAAGGTTCATAGATTTCCTGGAGACTTTCTAACATCCTGGAGACCATTCTACGAGCTCTGCGTCACTCCTGCATCACTTTGTGTGGTTCTGCATCAGCGTGCATGAGGATTATCTCTCCTGGACTACGTCTTCCCTATGCATTGTGCCTCAATATTTCTATGTCACCTCCTCCTTAGTCATCGATTGCTACAGAAGCCCTCCTCTTCATCCACCCTAAAAATATTCCTCTAAATTTGATCTCCTTCTCTTTGAGAATTGATTTTCCTTGGGATACTAAGTATCCGCTCATGTGTCTCGAAATGATCCTCAAGTCATCTCTTATACTTTTCCTGTTGATGAATCAACGACCAAGGTTAAGTATATAATCAATGGATAATATTAAAATAGAATTGATCAACGTCCCTTAGAAGCTTCTCACCCTTATCTTTATTAATTCCCTTTAATATTTTTATTTTCCTAAGTTTAGACTTAGGAACCCATTAAAAATATTAATTATTTTCGTAACTCCTCATCTAGGTGGAATTTCTCCAAACGATTTATGGGTCTTGGATATCTCATGTAATCTAGCCCTTCCAAAAAAATTTTGAGCTAGATCACATTTGATGCTACTCAAAATCAACACTCCCTCTTAGCGAGGAACGTGCTCTAGCATTGTTTCCCAATAGAAGTACCACATTGATCCATGGCATTGGTCCTTTGTCCCTCATCTACTACACTGTTGCAACTTGTACTGCTACCTATGACACTACAACTGTCATTGCTACATTTTTACTATAGCTCCCTCTAAATATGTTGCATCATGCTGCTGATAGCACTACCATTGCTAACTTCTACATTGAAACTCTTGATACTTATTTATTTCTTGTACTGAATTGGATTCTTCACCATCCCCATCTTCTCCTTGAAATCAACAAACTTTATTCTTCCTAGAGCCTTGGTGAGGATGTCTTCCACCTGTTCTCCCATAGAAGTGTACCTCAACTACCCCTCGTTGGACACAGTATCTAATAAAGTTACACCTGATATCATGTGTTTCGTCTGATCATGAAATATTGGATTCTCAAAGAGCATGATGCAACTCTGATTATCACAAAAAACACTGGTCGCTTCCATCCTTCTTCTGAATAGATTCACAAGAAATTTCCTAAGCCATATGGCTTCACACAAAGCTATGCTAGATGCCATATATTGTAATTTGGCTGAGCTGAGAGCCATACACTTATGTTTTCTACTACACTTGGAGGTCATTCCTGAGTTGAAACAATACTCAATTTTACTTTTCCAATCTATTGAACTTCAATCCAAATTTGTGTAAGTGAATCCACTCAACGTGATGTCATTGCCTTGAGTGTACAATAGTCCATGCTTGAATGTTCCTTGTATATATCTGAGAACATGTTTGGATGTTGTCTAGTGCACCCTCTTAGGTGCAACATAAACTGACTGAGGGTGTTGACAGTGTAACAAATGTCTTGCCTAGTATTGACTAGATACATCAAGGTCCCTATAAGCTACCTGTACAAGGTGGGATCAACATATTGATCGTCAGATGCATCAATATTCTTCCATTTCGTGATCATTGGAGTAGCCATAGGTCTACAATCCTGCATCCTGAAACTCTTCAATATCTCTGTAACATATCTCCCTTGTCCAAGGAAGATTTCACCCTTCTATTTCCAAAATTCCAACCTAAGGAAATAATGCATCTCTCCCAAATCCTTCATGTCAAATTTTGTGGCTAGGTTCTTCTTACAATATTTGATGAGCTTGGATTATCATGTCAAGAAAATATCATGCACATGTAATACCAGGATTATAGGTTCATTCTCTACGACAAGATAGTAGATTTTAGGATCTGTGTCACTCTTGACGAACCCCATCTTCTGCAAGTAGCCATCAATTTGATCGTACCATGCTCTAGGTGCCTGTTTAAGCCCAAACAAGGCTTTCTTTAATCTGCATACATGATATCAATTCTCATATGTCTCAAAACTCTATGGTTTTTCAATGTATTTCTTTTATTACCCCATTCAATACTGTCTTCTTGACATACATCTGGTGAATCTCCCACCCCAACTATGCCACAAGGGGTTTCACGATTCTAATAGAATTATACTTGGCTACTGGGGAAAAGGTTTCTTCATAGTCTATCCCTTCCTTCTGAGCATACCCCTTAGCCACAAACATGTCTTTATATTTCTCCACACTGTCATCTGCAACATATTTGACTTTGTAGATCCATTTTGAACCTGCCATTGACCTGTCTTAAGGCCTAGGTACCACTTCCCAGACATCATTGACCATTATATGTTAGGATATTCCGACAGATAGGAAATAGTTAAGTACAACTTGGTCTAGTATAGAGTTAGGTATAGAGTTAGGTAAAGTGTGTTTCTTTACCGTTGTACATTTTGTAACTTACAATCCGACAGTCACGATATGTAGTGATTCGATGGTTCATTCTCTCCTCGGTATTACCAACACTTGATGCGTGGCTTGACATCCGATTAGTGCATGATTTCTATTTAAAGTGCATGGAGGTTCATTTGTAGGGTAATCCGTGCATGAGAGAAACATATGTAAATTTTCATTCCTTTATTAATAAATTGCTTGAAGTGGCCGCGTTGGCTCAGGCCGTGCACTGTTTCCCTCTTTGAGGGTTTTAACCACGTCAAAATACTGGTGTATTGATCTGCGATCTAGTTGTGAGCAGTGTCCTTTTGGTGTTCTGTCTGAGGAACTTACCCTGTAAATTCCTACATGGTATCAGAGCTATTTGAGGGCCGCCTCCGTTGGTGATCCAAATCTGAAGCTGGTAGAACTGCATCCGACTGCCGTTTCCTAGATCTACTGTTTCTAACTGCTTTCAGGCCGAGAGGACTGCTCTATTTTGTTGGGAGCGTCTGTTCCAGTGAGGAACCCCTTTCGTTTCACGCAAAAAGGTTTCCGGTAGCCCTAGCTGCGTCATTTTTAAGATCTGGAGGTATACAGTGTTTATTTGCAGTTTACTGTTATTTTCTCTCTGTGTATTTCGGTTTCGGTTTATTTAGCCTTTTTATTACCGGATCTGTACCTTTCATTTTTGTGTATGCTCTTTGCCCTGCGACTCTGTGCGATCTGGGCAAATCAGAAACAGAAAGGAATGATTTTTCTAATGTGTATGCTCTTTTCCCTACGCCTTAGGGTGATCTCGGAAAATCAGAAACATTGAGGAAAATATTTAGTTTCTGGCCAAAGCTAACTTTGAGCCGCAAGGTTCATTTTTGAAAATATTTAGTTTTTCGGCTAAAGCTAACTTCGAGCCATAAGGTTCGTTTTCTTTGCATGTTCGTGTTGGGTTTTGTGTTTTTTGTCTTGTAGGGAAAAAGAGCTTTCTCAAAGAAAGCACGCAACCCAAAGCACCCCCCCCGCTCTCTCTCTCTCTCTCTCTCTCTCTCTCTCTCTCTCTCTCTCTCTCTCTCTCTCTCTCTCAAATTTTTTGTATAGATCAATTGGTTCAAAGCTATTTTAAGAGAGTAGAGGTCTTGGGTTCAAGTCTCCATTTTGTGGGGTTAGACATTTTCATTTCCACACATTCCCACACTTCGTCAGTAACTTCAACAACGTTTTTTCAAAAAGCCATAACTTCGTCATTCGGAAGCCGTTTTCAGAGCCATTTTTTTTTAAACCAGCCTAATTTTTCGAGATCTATCCATTGGAACACTTATTTTCAGCATCTTTAGCTTCAGTTTCCATTGAAATGGAAAGACAATACCAAGTTACCCTTGATAGCACCAACTACTTCCAATTGTTGGCTTACATTGAGGATTTACTTAGAAGTAAAGGTCTATACAGAATAGCCTCAGGCCAAGAAAAGAAACTGAAGGATGAAGATAAGGCTGCTAAATGGGAAAACAGGCAAGATCAAGCACGTGGATTGATATGGATGTCTATTTCTCAAGATCATAGATTCCATATTGCAGAAATTGATGCTCCTGATGAAGCAATGAAACAAATCAATAAAGTTTTTGGGATTAAAAATGAAATTAGAGCCCATCAACTTGAAAATGAGTTGCTTACATTGGACCCTAATAATTTTTCTTGCATTGAAGATTTCTGGTCCAACTTCAAGACCCTTAGATATCTTTTGGAAGGTGTTAAAGTTAAGAAAGAAGATAGTAACCTTATCTATTCCATTCTTACAAAGTTGGGACCAGCCTACTCTGTGTTTGTTTCCACCTTCCATTCTACAAGAGAAGCCTTCATTTCTCAAGGAACAGACTACAAATCCCCTTCCTTTGACTCTTTTTGTGATTCTTTAATAAGAGAACAAGAAAAACTCTTACACCTTGGTCTTCTTAATCTTGGAAACTCTTCCAAGAAAGCATTAGCCGCCCACCAGCAACCAAATTCAAAGAATCCTAAGAAGTCATATCCTAAAAAGAACAGTCCTAAACCAAACAAGGGTCCTAAGCAATTTCAGCCCCAAAATGAAAAATCATTTCAACAAAATGATAAGACAAATAAAAACAAAGGGAAGAAGACTGATAGACATTGCAATTTTTGTAATCGATATGGCCACTTAGAATCAAAATGCTTTAAGAAGATGGAAGCCTTGGAAGCAGCAATGAAGAAGCATAACATCCATTTGGGGCAATCTTCAACTTCAACTTCATCTTCAGGAATGGCACTTTCTGCATATGGTTGTCAAGCATCTCGGTCTAGCTATGCATTAAATGTATCTTCTTCTTCTCATTCTCATGAGTGGCTCATTGATTCTGGAGCTTCTTATCACATGGCCAAAAACAAAGCCATGTTTTCTTCTTTAAATGATTGTAACACCAAAAATATATATGTTGGTGATGATAGATCTCTTAATGTTGTAGGGACTGGAACTGTTCATCTAGACAATGGTCATTTTAATGATGTATTATGTGTTCCAACCTTATCCTGCAACCTTCTATCTGTATATCACATAACTCATTCAGGTGAAGGTAAAATCGTTGAATTTTCACCTCATGATGTTGTAATCAAGGACTTAAGAGATACTAAACAGATTTTGGCTACTGGCATTGCTGATGATTCTACAAGGTTGTATAAGTTTCACAACTTTGGGTCATCAAATCTTCCCTCAGTATTTTTTTCTCGGTTCATGCAAAACCCCCGTGAAAGTCATTGGAAAGCAGCTAAAGGAATACTTCGTTATGTTCGAGGTACAGTTCAGTTTGGGATTCATTACAGTGCCGAAGCAGCTCCTCTATTTGTTGGTTTCATTGATTTCGATTGGGTTGGTGACCCTGATGATCGGAAGTCTACTGCCGGTTATGTGTTCACTCTTGGTTCAGGACCTATTACATGGGCTTGCAAGAAACAAGGTGCCATTTCTCTTTCATCAGCAGAAGCAGAGTATCGTGGTGCCATAGAAGCTAGTAAGGAAGCCTTGTGGCTTCATCAGATCCTGTCAGAGTTTGGCTTTGAGCAGCAACATCCGACTACACTTTGGTGTGATAATCAAAGTGCCATTCAGCTATGCAAAGATCCAGTCCAACATCAGTGCAGCAAACACATTGAACTGCACATGCACTTCATCAAAAATCTCATTCACGACCATGTTCTTGAAGTGCAATATTGTTCAACAAATGATCAAGTTGCAGACATCTTCACAAAGGCTCTCACAGAGGTGAAGTTCACTAAACTTCGATTTATAGTTGGAGTTCAGGAAGTTGTCACGAAGGGGGGATAGGCTCTAGTGCCTCCTTCCTTCTCCTATTGTGTCATATTTTTAAATCCTTCAATCCTATCCCAGGTTGTTCTTAAGGGGGGATGTTAGGATATTCCGACACATAGGAAATAGTTAAGTAGAACTTGGTCTAGTATAGAGTTAGGTATAGAGTTAGGTAAAGTGTGTTTCTTTAACGTTGTACATTTTGTAACTTACAATCTGACGGTCACGATATGTAGTGATCCGACGGTTCATTCTCTCCTCGGTATTACTGACACTTGATCTGTGGCTTGACACCCGATTGGTCCATGATTTCTATTTACAGCGCATGGAGGGTCATTTGTAGGGTAATCCGTGCATGAGAGAAACATATGTAAATTTTCATTCTTTTATTAATAAACTGCCTGAAGTGGCTGCGTTGGCTCAGGCTGTGGACTGTTTCCCTCTTTGAGGGTTTTAACCATGTCAAAATACTGGTGTATTGATCTGCGATCTGGTTGTGAGCGGTGCCCTTTTGGTGTTCTGTCTGAGGAACTTACCCTATAAATTCCTACATTATAGAACTTTATTCCTCCACCATATCATCTACCCATACTTAATTCTGAACGAACTCATGAAAACTAGAGGCTTCTCCAACATGAGCTGCTAAGGCCTCATATCTTTCTGGTTGTCTTCGCTCCCTTTTAGCATTCCTAGGTGCACCAATGAAGTCCTCTGCATCTCGTAGGAACTGTTAGAGTTCCCAACTCATTCTTCCACTGGTAGTGGGTACATCTATCAACTCTTCCTCTTCCTGAGATTCCTCCTGTTATGAAGCTTTTCCTTTAGGGAAATTTTTTGTACTACTTTCTGCTAGTCAATGTGGTTGGACCAACGGATTGTCTTTCAACTACTCTTGGGATGACATTTCTCAAGATTTCTTGAAAGCTCTATCCTTCGTGAACTTTACATTGCGTTGAACTACTACCTTCCTACTCCATGGAAGATAGACTTTATATGCCTTGGAATTCTCACTATATCCCATAACATATCTTTTCTCAGCAGTTTGATATAATTTCTTTCTATTTTCTTCAGGTATATGGTAATATACCAAACTCGCGAATATCCTGAAATGACTGACTTCAGATGTCTTCTTATTGAAGACACTTTCGGGATTGATCTTTCCCAATTCCCTGTGAGGAGTCCTATTCTAGACATAAATTGTCATGTTGCACGCTTCTGCCCACAAGAATTAGGGCATATCCTAATCATACAACATTGCCCTAGCTGGTTGCACAATAGTCCTATTTTTCCTTTCTTCTACTCCATACTGCTTTGGATTGTAGGGAGTTCTCCACTCTATTTTGATGCCTTCCCTAGCACAAAAATCGGTGAGGTCCTTGTCAACGTACTCTCCAACGTTGTCTGAGAGCAACACTTGTATCTTCTTTCTCGTTAGTGTCTCTAATAGAGCCTTGAACTATTTGAATCTATAAAAAACCTCATCCTTGGTTTTCATAAAGTAGATCCAAGTCTTCCTGGAATGGTCATCGATGAAGGTGATGAAGTATTCAGCACCACTAAGAGATTTTGTGGACATAGGTCCACATATGTATGAGTGTATCAATCCTAGAACACTCCAAGCCCTATTTTTACTTTTGGAAAATTTTGTTTTGGCATACTTGCCTACAATGCACCCTCTACATACATCATCTTGTTCAATACTTAATTCTAGAACTCTTGATACTTTTTTCTTGAGAATTGACAGAGCCCGTTGGTGTAATTGTCCCATTACAATTACACCAACGGGCTCTGTCCATTCAAATCTTTATCTCCATTGTGCCCTATCTGTGCTATTGGAGATTCTAGTTGTAATTTATACAGCCTGTTACTTCTGATTCCAATCTACACCTTATTTTTCCAGCTCGAGTGTTTGACATATACTTTCTCCTAAATAAAGAAAATGTCATAGCCCTTGTTTTGAGTTTGAGATAGAGAGAGTAAGTTCATCCCCAATCATGTAACATGTAACATGTTGGTTGCTCAAAGCTACTCTCCTGCTTCAGTTTGAAAGACTACAGTACCTCCTCCTATGGGGGTACACTTTGCCTTATTTCCCATGCTGATCTGAAAATTCATCCTTTCTTCCTGATAATTTGAAAAACATTCTTGAATTCCTGTGTTATGCCAGGAAGCTCCACTATCTATACCAAACCTTAGAGGAGGCATAACTTGCTAGGCAAGTGAATTCTTCTTACAGTTTGGAACCTAACATAGAATAATTGTGATCCATACCTCGTTCTTTCTTAATTTTCTTGAAAATTGCATGGGTCTCTTTGAGTTGATTCCTATGCATCATTCTCTTGACCCATAGTTGATTCACCTATCCTATTGTTTGATCTCTGCTCTACTACCATGTGAAAATTTCTAACCCAAAATTCTACTACAGGAACTAATTCATTTCGCTTACTTATTTCTCACAATAAGTTATTTACGAAATTCCTTCAACAAACATGAAAGTAAATTCTACTGCATTTATCACATAATTTCATATACAAAATAACAAGCACAAGAACCAATGACATCAACACAATTGTTTTTGGAGAATTGTCCCTAGAATAACCCAATGTGGGAAAACTGATGCACTAGATGAGGGTTTTATTAATCTTCAGCAACAATAAATTTACAAAGAATTACTTTATAGATAAACTAAGAAACTATAGAGAGGAAACACTTGAGACAAGGTTCATCCCTTTCCTGGAAACGTTTTGACACCTTCAAGATTCTTCTCCCAACTTTATGTCACTTTTGTGTCACTCTGCGTGGTTCTGTGTCCCTCTGCATCAACCTGCATGAGGACTATGTCTCCTAGACTGCGTCTTCCATTTGTGATGTCTCTCAATACATATACGTCACCTCCTCCTCAATCACCAACTCTTGTTGATGACCTCGTCTTCCTCCACCCTGCAACTCTCCCTCTGAAATCGATCTCCTTCTCTTTGAGAATTGATTTTCCTTGGGATACTGAGTATTCGTTGGTGTGTCTCCAAATGATCCTCAAGTTTTCTATTACACTTTTCTTGTTGATGAATCAACATCCAAGATTAAGTCTCTAATCTATGACTAAGATTAATATAGAATTGATCCTCGTCTATTAAAATCTTCTCACCCTTATCTTTATTGATAACCATTAATATTTTTATTTTCCTAAGTTTAGACGTAGGAACGCATTAAAAAGATTAATTATTTAATAACTCCTCATCAGGGTGGAATTTATCCAAATGATTTCTTGGTCTTGGATATCTCATGTATTCTATCCCTTCCACAAAATTTCCGAGCTAGAACACTTTCGATGCTACCCATGATCAACAGGTAGATGGAATGTTTTTACTTCCTACTAAATTTAATACCTTTTCTCTCACAGTTAATGAATTAGTGATGGAATTCCTTTCTTGCATGCTCCATAAAGGTGCCTACTAGGAGTTTGGATCTATTGTCTCATAGTTCTACTAGTTGATTTATATAGCTGTATAAATATTTGAATGTCGGCATAGTGTAGAGCTTAATCATTCCAATTATGAGTGAAAGTGATTGAAAGTAGGTAGAAAAATAGTAAAATACACATCCATAAGGGAATCTTCTCTTAGTTCCTCTGGAAGAGAAGGTCTGCATTAAATAGGGAGGTATGATCCTAGTCCTATAATATGCTAGAGCTTTAAAGATAGTTATATATTTACACAAGGTGAATTCAAAGATATGTAGTGTACAAATTGTGGCCCAAAATTCATAGAGACTGCTTCCTCTTGTTGGTCTTGTCTTTGACATGTACATTATTTTTCAATTGGCTAATAATACCTATTATTTTTTTTTGTTGAAGCAAGAGCCATACCTTCTATTTCATTAAATCTAAAAACAACTTACATAGAGTACAATAGTCCCCAAGGAACTGTGGGCCAAAGAAAAACTATCCGCATACAACCTTGGGCCCCGAGCTAAAGGCTTAATCACTGAGTCTCAGTTCCTCAAACAATCAAACAAGAAAAATTTAGAGTCATACCCAATGAGGAATTAGGGACCCAACTAAAATGGTTTCGGTTTCGAGTGGGGGATAACCCTTAAGCATGAAGAGCATGCGAAAGCCATTGATTTCCACCATGACGTGAAACCTGCCCAGATGATATTCTTCGCTAGATCAACACCATTTTCCTTGACCGTCGATCCACCATGCCAGATCCAATGGTAGAGGATAATATCACTATACCTAGTAGCCCAGTGATTAACCACACGATAGCCATCCTGGACCCAGCAACCTGCATGCTTGCTCCTGACCATAGATCCTCCACGCCAGATCTAATGGTGGAGGATAATAACGTCTGACGATTAACCATGTGAAAGTTGTCCTTGACCCACCAACATGCTCGCTTGTTCCTGACCATAGATCCGTCTTGCAAGATCTGACGGTCGAGGAGCATATCACACAAGCCTAACTTATCGAAAATTACCACGGTGATGAGGGTGGTATTCCTTCCCCATACTATGCCATGTGGAGCAAGGTGAATGGAATCACTCCCAACTCCACAAAATCACTTCCTGTGAGAAGGGCATGTGATGGACAATAAACCACCTCGAAAGCGGTATTGCAGCTACAGAAATAAACAGGAGGGGTTTAAGGCTACCGGGAAAGCCAGAATTGTGGCCCTACTCATCATCCCATCTCCGCAGACTCATGAACTAGTGCACGATGAAAATCCATATTTTTGGCCGACCATCCTCAGATCTAAGCCTGCCTAGCAACTTCCAACTGAAACTTCTGTGTTCATATTGTCGAGGGTTGGGGAGGCCGACAAAAACCTACATCCCCAGAATGTTCTTACTACAAAAAAAACTCTGCATAAAGAGTCCACATCAACTAGACCTTGCCTCTATATCTTTGTTTCAGAACACCATTATGTCCTCATCCGGCTGGTCGTGACATTGCGCCTTTAAACTATTCAAAGGTATCTTAGGGCAGCTCAGCACAACCCTGATTTTGGTATAGAGCACTCCTTGATTGGCCAAGATGTTCGTCAATTTATTTTCTGTCCTACACACATGGTTAAAACTCATGGTACATAAGCCTCATAGATGAAGTTGAATCCTATGAAAGACCTTGAGCAGCCTCCATTACTTTGAGACTTTTTCCAGCTCTGTTCCACAACTCATTCTTTTGACCGAATTTATGATTAACTCTAAATCAGCTTCGACAATAACATTCTGGATATTTTCCTGCTTCAGGAATTCTAAACATTGTTCAAGAGCCATTAATTCCGCCATATTGTTAGTGGCTCTTCCCAAATGGCAATGGAAAATGAAAAGGAGACTATCGTTTTCATCCCTTAATACCCCTCCAAAGCCAGCAATACCTAGGTTATCTTTGGAAGCCCCATCAATGTTGTATTTCAAAAAACCCTGAGGGGGAGGATGCTAATAATCCTGCTTAGTATCAAGTTTCAAACCCTTCCTGTCCAAGCCCTGAGGAATAAGCCCCTGCATACCCAACTTAAGAAGAATCTGCATTTCAGCTTCAGACGGTGGATTCTTAGGGTAAGTTCACACTATGGAACTTACCGTCTCCTTAAGTTGTCTTAAGATTTTCTCAAAAAGGCATTGGGAGGAACATTTTACATTCTTAAAGATTATGTTGTTCCTTTCTTTCCAGACAGTCCAAATTATGAAGCTTGGTGTTAAAGCCCAGGCTGAGCCTAGAAGTTCAAAATCAGAGAAGTTGCATCTCCAATTGTTTAGGGTATTGATGATGCTTCCTTTGTCCCTGTCTGTCTGCTGGAAGATAGTGGCAAAAGTATCCCACAACCAAGAGGTGAAAATGCAGTTATTGAGAAGGTGCTCCATTGTTTCCTCTTGGGCTTCATAGAGTTGGCATCTGGAAGGGCCCAGAACACCCCTCTTCTGAATGTTATCCCAAGTCAGAATTTTCCTATGATGAACCAACCACATAAAGAGTTTAATCTTCATCCATCCTTGATGTCTCCATATATTCTGCCAAACCCTTTCCAGTTCATTGGAATCCAGCTCAAGGAAAATATGTTTTGCTTCCTTAAGATTGAAGGTGCCTGCATTATTGTTGCCCCATCTAAGTTGATCATGCCCCCCTGTCACTAATATTTTCCTTTGTTCCAACATTGTTAGGAGTGCTTCTGCTTGGCTTTTAGTGGGTTGTCTTCCCTATTATCCAAATTCTTCCAGGTTCTCCATTTTCCTTCGCTATTGGTTTGATCCCAAAAATCTTTTACCTTAAATAACCTTTGGGTATTTGTATCTTTCTTAAGGTCCAGTAGGTCCTCTCTTAACAGTGTAGGTTCTTATTGACATTTATCCTCCCAAAACAAAGCAAGATCACCATCTCTGATTTCCTAGAAGCTGTTTTTATTGTACTAACCCTCTATTCCCCTAGGCCTTATTCTAGATGTGTGAGCCCTTTATGATGCCAGACATTCTTATGAGATCATTACCTTGCCAAGTGCTAGCATATTTTTCCTTCCAGATGCTATCCCACTGTGCCTTTGGGTCTTTTACCCAGCACCACCATAATTTCACCCCTAAAAGTTGACTTAGTGCTTCCAGATCATCTAGTCCAAGACCCCCATATTTTTTAGGTTTGCAAATATTCTCCTAGGCTACCAATGCCCATTTATTTCTTTCCTCCCCCTTCCCCCAAAGCAAGTCTCCTTGAATGGTTATAAAATGTTGCAAAAATCCTTTTGGATCTGGAACGGCTGATAGCATGAAAACTGGGATTGATTAGAAAACAACTTTTGTGAGCACCAACTGACCAGCAGAGTTTAAAGATCTAAAGGTCCATTTCCTGATTTTGTCTTGCATCTTATTAATCACTGGCTCCCAAATTCCCTTGTGAAAAGGTTTATCAGTAAGAGGAACTCCCAAATATTTGGAGGGAAGAACATCGCTTTGAAAGCCTAGAATCCTGGAGATATTTTTATGAATAGCTATATTGGTATTAAATAAACAAATCCTAGATTTGGAGAGATTAACTTCCATACCTGTAGCCATGGCAAAGTCAGATAGGATATGTTTATATGCTAGAGCTTCTTTGACCGTGGGGATTCCCTGCAGCATAGTATCATCAACAAATTGTTGATGGGTCAAAGCCTGACCATTCTCTAAAAGTTGGAGGCCTTTGATATTACCAAATTCTTTCGCATGCTTATAGACCGACCTAGTCCTTCCATCATGAGAATGAAGAGAAAGGGAGAGTGGATCACCCTGCTTGAGGCCTCTGGAAGGAGTAAGAGTCCTAGAAGGAGAACCATTAACCAGAATTGAAAAGCCAGAAGAAGTTACTAGGGCCATTACCCATCTAACCCAGTTATGATCAAACCGAAAAGTAATAAGGGCCCTTCTTATATAGGTCCAATTCAACTTATCATAAGCTTTGGCTAGGTCCAATTGCATAATCATACCAGCCTTTCTATTTCTTTTCAAAGAGTGCACCACCTCATGCTCTTGAATAATGTTATTAAGAATTTGTCTACCGTCCACATAACCAGATTGCTCCACAGAAACTACAGTAGGAAGAAGTGGTTTGAGTCTATTAGCAACAACCTTGGATATTATCTTATATACCACATTGCACAGGGCTATGGGTCTAAACCTGTCTGGAGTCTGAGCATTGTCCTGTTTGGGGATCAAGGAGATGAAGGAAGTGTTAAGCACCTTAAAAATAGTTCTATTCAACTTGGAATCTTCCACTACATTCAGAATGTCTTGTTTAACAATATTCCAACAAGCTTTAAATAAATCCACATAGAAACCATCAGGGCCTGGTGCTTTACCATTCTGCATTTCTTTGATAACCTCACTAACCTCCCCTTCTCTCACTGGCCTATTGAGATTGAAATTATCCTCTCTAGTAACCAGTCTAGGAATATGTCTTGTTAAACCCCTGATAAAATGCTCTATGTCAGAAATGGTTTCCTGTGTTATTCCATGAAAGTGCCGAACTAACACATCTTCTATATCCTCATGGGAATTATTAAGATGACCTCCCTCATCCTTGATCGAAGAGATCCTCTTATGAGATCTATTTTCTATGGTAGATATGTGGAAAACTATAACGTTACACTCCCCTTTTTTCAGCCATTGAACTCTGGATTTTTGTCTCCAAAATGTTTCCTCTTGTTTACATAAAATCTCCCAGTCATGATGGTGTTTGTTGACTAGTGTAGAAATTTCTGTTTTCCCACCCCGGTTTTCAGTTTCTCCTTATTTCTCCCATGTAGTTAAATGCCCATTCCCATAACCATACATTTAACAGACTAAAAATAAATAAATATTGCTGAAAACACAGATTCTGGAAATTTTTCAGAATGCTGGAAATTGCAAAATTAAAAATCAGCAATCAAAAACAGCCATTAAAACACATTGAAACACTGATATTTTTGGTCAACTTGACCCTGGAAAAACCCCCTACAACTCTTCGGGAAAACCAGTTTGAGAGCTCTTCTTTATTTCTGAAAATTGCCTTTTTACAGTGAGAATTATTCAGCAAAAAATCAGCAAGCAAATTTACAACTTATCTCCTTTCCCGTGCCTCACAGCAATCTGCAAATTACAGCAAACAGGACAACAATAAATGTTGTACGGCCTCCATTTTGTGTGCAGAAAAATCAGCAAACTGCTCCTCGATTTTTGTGCAAAAATCTACCTTTCACTATGTGCTGAATCAACTGTACAAATCTGCTCAACTGCTACCTTGGAATGTGTGCCAAGCTGTTGTCTCCTTCTCCTCCCTGCTCAGAAATCTCTCTTGCTCTCTTGCTCTCCTTCTCCCAATCTACTCATGAAAGAATGAATGACCTTTTCCTCCTTTAATATAACTCCAAGTGACTTTTGGGTGATCTCTAAATCCAATGGCTGAAATGGATTTAGATCAATGGCTGAGATTAAATGCTCATTTAAATCTCACTTTCTTATTTTTTTAATTCACCCCACTTTAATAAAGACCCACTTAGTCATTTATTTCCAAAGTCACTTTTCTTTTCTAATTTTTCATTTTCTTTATAAAAGTTACTTTAAAATTAGACTTAATAACTTTATCACTTAAAGTCACTTTTAAATTAGATTTAACTTTATAAAATTATAAAGTCACTTTAGGAGAAAAATTAAATTCTTTTGGACACTTTTCCCTAGGCCAAAGATCAATGCCTAAGGGAACCAGCTGTCCTCCGGTACCAAATTTCAACACTCTCTCTTACCAAGGAAGGTGTTCCTCACCACACCCATCTTGTCTCTGAAGTAGACATGCTTACCCCGTGGTAAGGCTTTGGTAAGGATATCTGCAACCTGCTCATCAGTGGAAATATACTCAAGCTTCACAACTCCCTTCTGAACATAGTGTCTGATGAAATGATATCTGATCCTGATATGCTTTGACCTGTCATGAAATACTGGATTCTCCGTGAGTTTAATGCAACTCTGATTATCACAGTAAATCACTGAAGGTCTCAACGGCTGACCAAATAATCCAAACAACATCTTGCGAAGCCAGATAGCCTCACAACTAGCTAGACTGGCTGCCATATACTCTGCTTCGGCTGAACTCAGTGCTACTAACTGCCGCTTCCGGCTGAACCATGACACTACTGCTGAACCCAACCCAAAACAACACCCTGAAGTGCTCTTCCTATCAGAAGCACAACCTGCCCAATCAGAATCAGTGTATCCTGCCAATCTCACTCCATCTCCCTGCCTGTAGTCCAGACCATAATCCACTGTCCCCTGCAAGTACCGCAAAATGTGTTTTGCAGCCACCCAGTGAACCTTCCTAGGCTCACACATAAACTGACTCATCGTGTTGACTGCAAAATAGATATCTGGTCTAGTGTTGACCGAATACATCAAGGAACCAATCAGCTGCCTGTACAATGTGGGATCCACCAACTCGGAATCCAAAGCATGAAGCTTCTTCCAGTTGGTGATCATCGGTGTCGACATGGGTCTACAATCCTCCATGTGGAATCTGCTAAGGATGTCCACAATATACTTCCCCTGCCCCAGGAAGAAATTCCCCTCCTCCTACCACACCTCCAAACCCAAAAAGTAATGCATCAAACCGATGTCCTTCATCTCAAACTCCACCGCAATATCTCTCTTGCAGTGCTCTATGAGTCTCTCTGCACCTGTAATGATCAAGTCATCCACATACAGCACCAGAATGAGAGGCTCCTCACCAATCACAATAAAGTAAAGGTTCAGATTTGCCTCACTCTCTGTGAAACCCATCCCCTACAAGTATGCATCTATCCTGGAGTACCAAGCTCTGGGAGCTTGCTTCAGGCCATAAAGGGCCTTCTTCAATCTGCACACATGGGACTCCTTCCCATGCACCTCAAAGCCCTGTGGCTGCTCAATGTACACCTCCTCCTGTATGAAGCCATTGAGAAATGCAGTCTTCACATCCATCTGGTGGATCTTCCAACCCATCTCTGCTGCTATCGATATAATGGAGTGGATCGAAGTATATCGAGCCACGGGAGCGAAGGTCTCCTCATTATCAACTCCCTCTACCTGGGAGAACCCTCTAGCCACAAACCTCGCTTTGAATTTCTCAATGCTGCCATCTGCAGCATGCTTTACCTTGTAAAGCCATCTAGAAGTAACCACGGATTTGCCCTCAGGCCTTGGCACCACCTCCCGAACATCATTCTTCATGATAGAAGAATACTCCTCCTACATGGCCTCTCTCCAGACCTGCTGGCTAGTTGCCTCCTCATAGCTAGAAGGCTCAGAGTCAAGGATGCTGGTAACCATCGCCATATAGCTACAAAACCTATCAGGTGGTCTACTCTCTCTGACCGGCCTCTTCGGCTCAGCAACAGATGTGGCATCTCTCAAGGTGTCCTGAAGCCACTTGGGCTTCCTCTTCCCTAAGTGCACTTCTCCCACCGGAGAATGAAACTCCTCCTTCTCATCATCATCAGTAGCCTGAACTCATGACTGTCTGTCTGTTGTCCTCCTGCCTCCACCTAAACCTGTAGAAGCTGAGGTACCATGTGAACTGTCCATCAGTGGACTCCCTAGTGAACTGCTCTGTGAACTGCTCTGCATGCTGCCCGGAGCACCACCCCTCTGGCTCGGTGAGCCACTGCTCACTGACGGACCTGACATCCTCATAGATGTACCTCCTGCTCCTTCTGATCCCTGCCCACTGGATCCCTACGACTGACTCAACTGCTGCTGAGGGTCTGGCTGATCCAGATACTCTAACTCCCGTGACCTCCTAAAGGCCCTGTCCTCCTCGAACTTCACATCCTGTCTGACAACAACTCTCCTCTGTGTAGGAATGTAAATCCATTAGGCCTTTGAGGTCTCACTGTAGCCCACAAAGATACCCTTCTCCGCGGTGGGCTCTAGTTTGGTCCTCTTCTCCTTGGGTATATAGGAGTATGTAATGCATCCAAAGATATGAAGATGACCAATATCAGGCTTCTTCCCAGAGAAAGCCTCCTCCGGAGTCATGTGCCCCAAGGCATGATGCAGACTCTTTTTCTGCAAGTAAACAGCTATGTTGCAGGCCTCTGCCCACAAGAACAATGGCAACCCCTGATCATGTAACATGGCTTTGGCATCCTCTATGATGGATCTGTTCTTCCTCTCCGCAACCCCGTTCTGCTGGGGGTTGTAAGGAACAGTGAACTCCCTCCTAATGCCTGCCTCCGCACAATAGTCAACAAACTCTCCAAGGGTGTACTCTCCTCCATTGTCCGACCTCAAGGACTTGATCTTTCGACCTGTCTGAGTCTCCACAAGAGCTCTAAACTCCTGAAACCGCTTGAAGACCTCACTCTTGGTCTTCAAAAAATAAATCCAGGTCCTCCTGGAGTGATCATCAATGAATAACACATAGTACTCATATCCACTCAAGGAAACATGAGACATCTGACCGCTCACATCGGGATGAATCAAATCAAGTATCCCCGTCGCTCTGCTGTCACTGCTGGGAAAAGGGGATTTGGCAAACTTGCCCATCGCACAATCTCTGCAAGTATCAAAGTGATCAGTACTGAAATCTGGCACACCTGTAGTGATCTCCCGCAATGTCCTCAAGGCTCCATGATACATATGTCCCATCCTGCGGTGCCAAATCTCACACAGCTCAGAACTGCTAGCTCTGCTATCGGTACTACTGCTCAATGCCAAAAGGGGTTGGAATGCAAACTTGTACACCTTTGCATGGCGTACACCTATCACTCTAGCTGAATCAGCTGGAGTGCCCCTGGGATACATCAACACCTGTCCTCCCCTGAACAGTACCTCATATCCTCTGTCCTCCAAAGCTGAGATGGATATGAGGTTCTTCCTCATCCCTGGCACATAAAGAACCTCTGACACCTTCAAGGGAGGTTTGGACTCCCTTTGAAATGTCACTGTCCCCATCCCGACTGCTCTAACAACTCTGTCATCACCGAGTACTACCTCAATATCAGTGCCACTCTCTGAAAGCTCTGAGAAGTACTCATGGACTCCTGTCATGTGACGTGAAGCCCCATTGTCCACATACCAGATACCTGAAGATGCTCCGCTAATCGAGGGAAAATCATGCTCCCTCTGAACCTGTGTGGCAGGTGATCCTGCACTAGAGGACTCACACGTAGTGAACGCAAACTCTCGGTCAAAACGACCAGCAAAGTCCTCAATCTCTGTTGAAGCTGCCACGTCCTGGTTCTTCCCCTTCTTCTTCTTCTTCTTCTCCGGACACACAACTGCATAGTGTCCCATCTTCTGACAATTCCAACACTTCACCTTGGAATAGTCCTTCTGTGTGTTCCCCTGTTTACCTTTACCTTTGCCTTTACCCCCACCACTGCTTGTGGAAGCATGCTTCTTCCCTTTGCCTTTCTTGCCTCCTGCCACCAGTGCTACATCCTCATCCTACTCAACTGGCTTGGCTGCCCTAAGCTAACCTTTCCTGATCTCTGTCTGAATGCAATCATCCCAAAACCTCTCCCATGTGCGAAGGGTCTCACGTGCACAAACCCCATCAGCAAAGTTCAACCATGAACGGGGGAGGCCATTCACTGCAATGCGCACCAACTCAGTGGGTGGAATGGCCTCTCCAATTTCTGCCAACTCATCTCTCACATTAGTAATCTTTGTGAGATATCCAGCTGCACTATCATTACCCATCTTAATGTTCTTCAGCTTCTCCTTCAGGACCACCTTCTGGTTCTCATTGGTACTCTAGTAGAGATTGGACAATGATGTCCACATCTCATGGGCATTGCTCTTTCCTCTCACATGAGGAATGCAATGGTCTTTGATTCCGTCTAGAATCAGCCTCTTACCCTTATTGTTCTTCTTTTTATACTCAGCCAACTGAGTAACATCAGTGGGCACAACAACTGTGGTTCTGTGCGGTATGCACCATGATATCCCAGACTTCTGCCTCCTCAAAGATACTCTGCATTCTCTCCTTCCAAACATTGTAATTTGTATGCCCATCCAACCTATCCTCCACCCTCAATCCCAATGACATCCTGCTGTCCTAAAACTGAAAAATAACACTGCTATAGTAAAGATAAAACTGTTGTTTATGAAAAAATCAGCTTGCTGGAATTTTCTGAGTGAAAAATCAACAACTATAATTTTTCCTTTTGCTGTCCCAAACTGCCCTTCAGCACTCAAGCTCCGATACCATGTAGAAATTTCTGTTTTCCCACCCCGGTTTTTAGTTTCTCCTTATTTCTCCCATGTAGTTAAATGCCCATTCCCATAACCATACATTTAACAGACTGAAAAAATAAATATTGCTGAAAACACAAATTCTGGAAATTTTTCTGAATGCTGGAAATTGCAGAATTAAAAATCAGCAATCAAAAACAGCCATTAAAACACATTAAAACACTGATATTTTTGGTCAACTTGACCCTGGAAAAACCCCCTACAACTCTTCGGGAAAACCAGTTTGAGAGCTCTTCTTTATTTCTGAAAATTGCCTTGTTACAGTGAGAATTATTCAGCAAAAAATCAACAAGCAAATTTACAACTTATCTCCTTTCCCGTGCCTCACAGCAATCTGGAAATTATAGCAAATAGGACAGCAATAAATGTTGTACGGCCTCCGTTTTGTGTGCAGAAAAATAAGCAAACTGCTCCTCGATTTTTGTGCAAAAATCTGCCTTTCACTATGTGCTGAATTAGCTGTACAAATCTGCTCAACTACTGCCTTGGAATGTGTGCCAAGCTGCTGTCTCTTTCTCCTCCCTGCTCAGAAATCTCTCTTGCTCTCTTGCTCTCCTTCTCCCAATCTGCTCATGAAAGAATGAATGACCTTTTCCTCCTTTTCCTCCTTTAATATAACTCCAAGTGACTTTTGGGTGATCTCTAAATCCAATGGCTGAAATAGATTTAGATCAATGGCTGAGATTAAATGCTCATTTAAATCTCACTTTTTTATTTTTTTAATTCACCCCACTTTAATAAAGACCCACTTACTCATTTATTTCCAAAGTCACTTTTCCTTTCTAATTTTTCATTTACTTTATAAAAGTTACTTTAAAATTAGACTTAATAACTTTATCACTTAAAGTCACTTTTAAATTAGATTTAACTTTATAAAATTATAAAGTCACTTTAGGAGAAAAATTAAATTCTTTTGGACACTTTTCCCTAGGCCAAAGATCAAAGTCTGAGGGAACCACCTGTCCTCCGGTACCAAATTTCAACAACTAGGTCATTTCTATCTTTATCAAAACCATTTGTGATAAGGGTTTGATTGAGTTACCTCATTTTATCTTCAATAGTTTTTCTCGCCACAAAAATATTGCCAAACTCATTCTTGTTCCATTCTTTAAGTCTGAGCTTGATGTGCATTAGTCTTTTGTGTAGCTGGAACATTCTTGTACCCTAAATATGCAGATCTTCTGTCAACCATTTTTTAATGTTGCTGATGAAGTCTGGGTCGGAGAGCCGAATTCTCTCAAATCTGAAAGGTTTATTCTTGGGGGTACCAATGCCCTGAACCTCAAGTTGAACCGACCAATGGTCCAAGCATCCAAAGGGGAGAATTCTCGCTATCATTTCCTTGTTGGTAAGCATAAGGTCCTCTGAGATTATGAATCTGTCTAACTTTGAGGCTACTTGTGACTCTCCTCCTCTTTTATTGTTCCAAGTAAAGAGACCATTACTTATGTCAGTATCAACAAGCTTCATATTGTCTATAAAATTTGAAATGCTAAATAGTCTCTGCTTAAAGTTTTGGTTCCCCCTTTTTTCTCTGAAAGTGATTTGATCATGTTGAAGTCCCCGCATAAGATCCATGGTACATCTACATTTCTATCTCTAAGCTCCATAAGAGAATATAGAAACCTAAGTTTATCATTCATTCTTTGAGGGCCATAAACATTCGTGACCAGATAGGTCTCCCTATCTCCCACCGGTTGTATAGCCACTGATAAAGAATTTCTAGATGCCTCAGCATCTATTATGCCAATCTTTTGGCGGTTCCAAAGAGTAAGTATGCCCCCTACTATATTGTCTTCTTTGACTTCTAGAAACTCAAATCTATTGAGCCATTTGTTATGAAATTCTTTTATTTTTTGAATGGAACATTTAGCTTCTTCGATAAAGATCATATCTAGAGCTTTTTGTTTCATTCTATTACTAAGAATTCTTTGCTTTCTTTTACTACCTAGACCTCTGATATTCAAAGATGTAAACTTCATTATTAAAGATTCGTAAAGGAGTAGCTGGTTAGATCTTTCATGTTACCTGAATCTATCATTAGCTTTCCACATTCCATCAATAACTCGTTTTTCTTTTTCCTGCCTCTTCTCTTTCCTAGGTTTCTGGGTGCTAATCCAGGTGTGATTTTCATAGTTTTTACACCTTCATTACCTGTCTTTCATTTTTTCCTTGTCTGTCTAGCCCTTTATCTTGAGTTTTCCATAGCAACAGCTGTTGTACTCTATTGAACTCTTCTTGTGGTAATGAGTCTACCCCACTGATGGTCCCCTATTTCAAGAACCCTTCCAGATCTAAGTGTTCCCTGTCAAGAATCTCCTGCAGTTCATGATCCTCCATTTCCATCTCACTCTAGGTCATTTCTAGGTCCATCTCCAGTTATGCTTTGCTCAGCATAGTCTCTTTCTATTTGTAACAATCTTGTGTTTGTGCTCTGTCTTCGTCTTTCTCCTTCTCCACTGGGCTTCCTTCCATAACATGATCTACATTTTTTATCTCTTCTTCTTCTTCGAGTACTTGGAACCTATTCAGGTTAGCCTATTGCCCTTCTGTTTGATGTTGCTTTGGCCCCCTCTTGCCCCCTTTTCCTCTATGTAACACTTTGTGAAAGCCTTCAGTATCTTTTATTATGTTCGCTTTACTTCTATTCTCTATTTTGCTGAGAGGGAATCTCTGAATAGGTGCCCATTCTCACGGCACCTCCGACATCTGAAAGGAATATGCTCATAGTCTACTATTTGCACCCATTCTTCATCAAAAACTTCCAAGATGACCTCATCTAGTAGAGCCCTAGAGAGATCCATCTCCACACATATTCGTGTGAAGGAAGTGTACTTTCCCCTTTCGGTGGCCTTAGAAGCTTTTAAAAAGTGGCCTAATTTGTTTCCTATGGGAGATAACGATTCCATTTGCCAGTAATCAAGACGTATAGAGTAGAGTCTTACCCATACCGAGACCGAAGTGAAGGTTTCTTGTTTAGGGAAAAAATTCATTATCCACGATCACATGTAGAGGCCTGCTCCTGCATAGAAGTATGGCCCTCCTTCAAACACGTTATCTTTATCCTCAATATTTGTGAAGACCACAGTGAAGAAACCCTTTGACCCAAGATGTAGGTCAATGCTTCCTTTTGGTTTCAAGTGGTATTTAATCCAAGTCTGTAAAGCCTTTTTAGTGGGCCATAATCCCATAAATTTACAGATGATAGCATATGTCTGCATGTGATCCCTGTGTGCCTACAGAGTAGGATCATTTAAAACTACTTTGGGTGTGACCTTAGCTTTGCGTTTACATTGCCCCTTTTGTGCTTTATTTTTCTCTCCCTATTCCTTGTCTTCTTTGTCATTTTATTTATTGTTTTTATTCTCGCTTGACTTGTTTAAATCTTGCTCCTCTTCCGTATTCCTTATCCCTGCGCCTGAAGGTCCTCTGATGCTCTCTATCGGTTTCTTTCCTCGGCTAGCCACCACCTGCCTATAGGAGGGAGTGGAGCTCCCTCCTTTGCGTGCATCCATGGAGTTCTACACCTAAGAACGTCTGCAAACCATAGCACTCTCAAATTCGCCTCTGAGATGACTTGCTCGGCTAATAATACCTATTCAATATTGGTGTAGAATACAAAATTTCAGAGCAAAAACATAGACTTAGCAGTTTTCATTTATTCATTGGAGCATATGCATATTTTATACAAAATGGCTAACTTAGTTCATATATATTAGGATCTCAAACCTGTTTTCAAACTTATAATAGTATGGACTAAGTGTATTCTACTTATAAGTTTGGTGATTCCCAACACTTCATTTACATTGCTTTATTTACATATACTATGATGTAATTATTCTAACATCCCCCTCAATTAATTCATACTCTTAGAAGTACATGATAAAGACTTGGAATGCCTCAAGATTCTCACATGCAAGTGACTTGATGAAGATATCTGCACACTAATCTTGAGTGAAGAAAATTGGAGCTTCATCTTGTATTGTTGAACATGTTTGTGCTTGAATTGGTATTGAACCTCAATATATTTTGTTTTCTCATGAAATAGTAGATTGAAAATAAGTTATGAAACACCTTAATTGACACACTACAAGACCATCTAATGTATTTGTGGTACACCCAGTATTGCAAGTATGCGATGTAGCTACTTTGCAGATAGATCCTCCTACTGTGTAATATTCTTCTTTAGTGTAAGATTGAGAAACAAATTTCCACTTCTTATTTCCCCATGACATAGCACTAGATCCAAAAAATAAAACAAATCTCTAGTTGGATCTCCTGTCATCAATGGAGTGTCCAAGACTTGATTTCATGTATCCTGTCAAGAATAAATAATAATTTTTTTTTGTATTCTAAGATGTATTACATAGGACCTTGAATATATTTCAATTCATTTTTCTAGTTTTTAGTGACTCTGCTTTGGTTCTTGTGTGGATCATAAAAAATAGAAAACACCATAACTAATTTTTGGCCTAGTGTATATTAAGTAAATGAGGCTCAATCAGTTGATGAAAGAAATCATAATTTCCCTACAATAATGGATCAAACTAAGTGAGTTTCACCAAGATTTCTTGTGCCCTCTGCTACATATGGCTGCTCAATTGTCCAGATTTGCCACATGTTCTTTTTGTTGGGTTGTGTTATATTCATTCCATGACTAGCCACCCTAGTTAACTAGGGGGTTTGAGGGGGGGCAGAGCCCCCCCTTCGTTGCAATGAATATGCCATGAGGGGTTCACAATGGGTTTGAAGGGGGTGGTTAGCCCCCCTCTATGGGGTCCAAGGTAGCGTCGCGGGGAATTTTTTTTTTGGACCCTATATTAGGTGGGCGAACCTACCTAAGGTTTTGTGCATGGTTTTTGCACATGGTTTTGGGCGCGATGGTTTTTGGTCCATGGTATTGGATGCTTTGGCATGTATATATGTATTGTAAAATTGAAAGGAAAATAATGATAAATCAAGTTGGTAGTCTCGGTTTTGGGATCTAGGGGAAAATCTCTGTGTATATTTTTTATGTGTTATGCTCTTGCTATTGCTTATTTTCTGTGTTTTAGAATTCGTATGAAGATAATTTATATATGGGGTTAAAACCTACATTTTGTATCAGAGTTGTTTTTGCTTCAAGGGGATGCCTTTGTTGCTAAGGGGTTCTTCTCTGGCCTCTGGTAGACCCTGCTTAGTGGGAGATCTGTGGGATTGATTCTGGTGGTGAAAGAAGATGGCAAGCAATGGAAAGATAAAGATCGAGAAATTTAATGGTCATAGTTTTAAGTTATGGAAAATCAAGAAGGAGGATATGTTGGTAGATAAAGATTAGCTGATCACCATAGATTTGAGAACTAAACCAACGAGAGTGTCTGATGAAGAATGTAAGAAGTTGGATCAGAAGGAAAATAGCACAATACAATTGTGTGCCTCAGATTCATTATTGCTAAATGTATCATGGGAAACTATGGCTAAGGATTTGTGGGAAAAGTTAGGGACTTAGTACCAATCTGAGTCTCTGGTGAATAAACTGTTCCTACAGAAAAAGATGTATAACCTAAGGATGAAAGATGGAGACTCAATGACAAAGAATCTAAATGCATTTAATACTGTGGCAAGTCAGATATTATCTATTGATATTAAAATTTCATATGAAGATAAGTGCATCAGTTTGTTGTGTTATCTACAAGATTCGTGGGATAGTTTAGTTATTACAATAGGTAGTAATGCAACTACATTGCAGTTTGATGAAATAGTCTCATCCTTGCTGACGAAGGAAATGAGATGGAAAAATATGGAGAGCCGGAATGGTGATGCATTATGTGTACGAGGATGGTCCCAGAACATAAACAAAAATAAGCCATTGAGTGGAAGATCTAAATCTTCTGGAAAACTTGTAAAGTTGTGCTGGAAGGCAAGAAGGCTAGAATCATTGGTAGAGGAAAATTCAAGTTTAAGTTGTAAGGTGGAAGAATTATAACACTTCCAACTGTTATGCATATTCCTGCATTACCCAGAAATATGATTCATGTAAGAAAGATGGATGATGTAGGTGTGAAAAAAGTGTTCGTGATGGAGACCTCCAAGATGGTTTGATGAGCACTGGTATTGATGTGGGGAGTTTGGATTGGAACTCTATACAAGCTTCAAGGTAGCACTATTTTTGATGGGTGCAATAGTTCTATGGTTCTTGAATGTGGAGCAGAAAATCTAGTGGTCTCTAGCGAAAAGACCATGCTATGGAATCAAAGGCTTGAACATATTGGAGAGAAGGATCTTCAAATACTTCATGGTAAATGTATGGTAGAAGTTATGACTAACAACTCTCTGGATTTTGATTTATGTGAAAATTATGTATATGGGAAGCAGAATCAGGTGAGTTTCCCCTTTGGTGGTAAGAGGACGAAACAGATATTAGAGCTTGTGCATAGCGATGTGTTTAAAGCTATGAAGGGTCCATCACTAGGTAAGTCTATGTACTATGTATCATTTACACATGGCTTCTCAAGGAATACATGGATATATTTCCTTAAGAAGAAATCTGAATTCTTTGACAGGTTTAAAGAATTTAAGGCTCTAGTGGAAAACCAAACAGAGAAGAAGATAAAGGTGCGGAGGACATATAATGGTAGAGATTTTTGCAAGAAATAATTTGAAAATTTTTATAAGAAGTATGGTATAGCATGACGAAAGACTACTTCATATACACCTGAGCAAAATGGAGTTGCAGAAAGAATGTACAAGACGTTGACAGAAAGGGCAATAATCTGTTAGGTCTCTATATTACTGGTGTAATCCCTCATTGTTTTTAGTACAACCCACTTATTATATTCTTGCACACATGTAGTCCCCATATTTTTATTATTGTACCCCATAGAATCCCAACATTGTTATTACTGTGCCCTTACATTATTATTGTTATGTCAGCTCTGATTATATTATGACCCCTTAGACTCCTATATATAGAAAGAAGGTGTTTCCATTTGTATCATCCAAGAATTGTTCATTTTTGTAATGTAAAGGAGGTTTCCCCCTCGAAGAGGCTGAATTCTAAGGTGTTGATCTATCTTTTATATCTTCTTGTGAGCTGGTTTCCTAACATTTGGTATCAGAGCTTTGGATTCTAGGGTTTTGCTGCTCTAAACAGGCCATCATGGAATTTTTGTTATAACTTTTTTCTGTGATGTTTCAGAAGTGAAAAAAATATCCATTTGATCTGAAATCATTCTAAACTTCAGTTCCAAATTTCAGATCTTTTCTCGCTATATTTGCGGAGATATGATCTCAGGAAGTTAGGATATTTGCAGACTCCCGAATTACATTCCGAACAGGTGACCTGGGGAAAATCATCATAACTTTTGTTTTTAGAATCATATTGAAATTTCGTAAGAAGTTTTAGAAAGAGGACAGCCTATGGTTTTCTTTGTATCATTTTCAAGTACTAAGGTCAAAACAATGATACGTGGCACATAGTACAAGTTCACTCTACTGAACTAGTCTATAATCGGGTCACCGTGTGAGATTTGGCATAACTCTTCCTTCGAGAATCCAATCTTGATCAAACTTCCAGGGTTAAAAAGAGGACTCGGAGGGCTACTTCAAGACGCAATTTTAGAACATGTAGATATAAAATTTTAGAGTTACAATCATTTCGCGATCGAGATCCTAAAATCAAGAAAAGGCGATATGAGGAAGTTTGATGGCAAGGATCTAGTAAATTGGATACTTTAGATGGAGCAATATTTTGATATACATGAGGTGCAACTGTTACAGAAGGTATGTATTAAATCTTCATATTTATAAACAAATCAATTTTTATGGTATAAAGGGATTTTTTCTCGTAAACCACTTGTTACATGATCAATTTTCATGGAGGAAATGAAAGTGCATTATGAGGATACAAAGAGAAACACCATCTTTAGCCAATTGATAAATCTCAAACAAAAGTGTTTGATGGAAGACCCTATTGAGTACTTAAAAAAATTGAATATAAGGGAAAATGATATTCCAGAGAAGCAAAGGATTGATGTCTCCATAGGGACTTTAAATGATAACATTCAACATGAGGTTCATCTTCGGGAACCTGATACATTGGAGAAGGCATTCATGTTGGCAAGAAAAGTGGAAAGAAAAATTATGGCAATAAGGAAGTCTACCCCTCAAAACTATAAAGATGGAAGTGTTGTTTCTCCTAGCCTTCTATAGCCTACAAGGTTGATACCACAACAATTGGAAGAAAAAAGAGCGAAAGGGCTTTGTTACAATTGTGATAAAAAATACATTAAAGGTTATAAGTGTGCTGAGAAGAAGTTATTTTACATTAATTATGGAGAGGAGGAAGAAAAGGATCAAGAAACATCAAAAGAAGAGGATATACACAAGAAACCAAGCCTAAAGAAAGAAGAAATGAATCTGAGCATATCTTGTAAAGCATTGACAAGAATTACCACTCCTCAAACCCTTAAGAAAGAAGGACATATCAAGAAGAAAAAGGTTCAAGAAGTGAAAGATCACATAGAGAAAGAAGAAATGAATCTGACCATATTTTGTAATGCACTGGCCGGACTTACCACTCCTCAAACTATCAATATGGAAGGACATATCAAGAAAAAATATGTTCAAGAAGTGAAAGATCACATTGAGCATCAAGAAATGAATCTAACCATATCTTGTAATGCATTAGAAGAAATTATCACTCCTCAAACTGTCAAGATAGAAGGACATATCAACAAGAAAAAGATTCAAGCAGTGAAAGATCACATTGAGAATCAACAACAAGTTCTCCTACTTTTAAAGGATAATACCACTTTGGTGCATAATCAAATGAAACAACAAGCAGATCAACATCATAGTGAAAGAGGTTTGGATGTAGGCGATTGGGTATTTTTATGGTGACATGTCAATAAAGCTATTTATGAGAAGGAAATGTTGACAATACTACATGCACTTAAGAAATGGTGACCTTACCTAATGCGAAGATACTTCAAGGTAAAAACAGATCTTGATAGCCTTAAATACCTTTTAGAACAAATATTATCTTTAGAAGAACCTATAAAATGGGCCAAAAATATTTTGGGTTATGACTTTGAAATCGTCTACAAAAAAGGGAAGTGAAATGTTGTTGCAGATGCACTCTCAAGAAAGGATGAGGATGTGGAAGCATTGTTTTGTGTTATTTCTATTATCCAAATAGATTGGATAAATGAAATAAAGGTTGAATGGAAGAAGGACAAAGAAGTGCGGCCACTCATTCAAAAGTTGCAGAAGATCCCAGTTCAAACAATATTGCCAGAACTTGACGAGGAAGGAAAAATCATATTGGAACCTAGACCAGTCACATAAAGAAGAACTCAATAGCTACGAAATCGATCAATTTTAGAGTATCTCATCAAGTGGAAGAACTTACCTACTGGATATTCCACATGGGAGGACAAGAATTTTACACAAAAGAGTCAAGAACTACTCAAGCGTTGACGACAAAACGTTTTCAAGGAGAGGGGCATGTTAAGTCCCTATACTACTAGTGTAACCCATTATTGTTATTAGTACAACCCTCTTATTATTTTTTTTGGCCATGTAGTCCCCACATTGTTATTATTGTACCCCATAGAATCCCACTATTGTTATTACTATGCCCTTACATTATTATTGTTATGGGAGCTCTGATTATATTATGACCCCTTAGACTCCTATATATAGAAAGGAGGTCTTGTCATTTGTATCATCCAATAATTGTTCATTTGTGTAATGTAAAGGAGGTTTCCCCCTCAAAGAGGTTGAATTATAAGGCATTGATCTATCTTATCTATCTTTTTGTGAACTAGTTTCCTAACATAATCATGCTCAGTGGTGCCAGGTTAGGAAAGGAATTCTAGGTAGAGGCTGTAGAGATTGCATGTTACTTTGTCAACAGATCACCTTCATCAACATTGGAAGATAGTACTCCACAAGAGGTATGGACTGGTAAGAAACCCTCTCTTTCACATCTCAGGGTATTTAGATGTGATGCATATGTACATGTTCCAAAGGAGAAAATAACAAAGTTGGATAGTAAATCTAAACAGTGCACCTTTATTGGGTAGAAGGATGGTTTAAAGGGTTATAAGCTTTGGAACCAAGTAGAAAGGAAGGTTGTGTACAACCGAGATGTGGTGTTCAAAGTGGTGAAAGATGTTATTAAACATGAATTCCCATCAAAGGAACCTGATAAGATAGATTTTGATCCAAAGAAGGAAGAATCAGACTCTACAGTAGAAGAGGAATCAGAAGGTGAAGAGCCACAAACTCTGGTTGTGAGAAAATTAGTTCGAGAAAGAAGGTAGCCAGAAAAGTATAGTACATTTTCTTTCTATTCAAATTTTGCTTTATCTATAACTGATGCTGATCCTAGAACTGTGAAGGAAGTAGTAGATTCAATGGATGGAAAACTATGGAAAGAGGCCATGGTTGATGAAATGACATCTTTGCACAAAAATTAGGCCGGGGATCTGGTGGAGTTGTTGGACGGAAGGAAACTCATTGGAAGCAAATGGGTGTTCTAGAAGAAGACAAATGCAGAAGTAAAGGTGGAGAAATACAAATCTTGGTTGGTAGGAAGAGGTTATTACCAAGTGTCGGGAATTGATTTTTGTGATAATGTTTCTCTTGTTGCCAAGGTAGCTTCTATTAGATTACTGTTATATGTTGTTGTTGCTTTTGATTTTGAGGTAGAACAGATGGATTTGAGGACAACATTTCTTCATGGGGATCTAGAAGAAGAGATCTAGGGGAAGCAAACTGAGGGTTTTATGGTGAAGGGTAAGAAAGAACTGGTATGCAAGTTAAAAAAGTCTATGTATGGATTAAAACAATCACTAAGGATGTGGTGTCAGAAATTTGATACATTTATATGGGGACTTGGCTTCACCAGAAGTAAAGAAGATCACCGTGTGTATTTTAAATTAATTGGTGACCTTGTTATTTATCTGGTCTTGTATGTGGATGATATGTTGCTGGTTGGGAATGACAACGAAATTATCCAGGATTTGAAGACCCATTTATCCTCCCAATTTGACATGAAAGATCTTGGTACTGCAAACTATATTTTCGGCATGGAAATTAAAAGCGATCAGGCAAAGAGGAAGATTTGGTTAAACCAGAGGAAGTATGTAGAGACAATACTGCAGAGGTGTAATATGTAGGAAAGTAGAATGGTGAAGTTTCCTATTATTGTAGGTGTAAAGTTATATGTTGAATAATGTCCCAAGAGATAAGAAGATGAATAGGACATGTCCCATTTTCCATACGAAGGTGCAGTCAGTACCCTAATGAATGCAATGATCTATACTAGACCATACATTGTACATGCAATAGCAGTATTAAGCAAGTTTATGTCAAAACCAGGGAAGGAGCATTGGACAAGAGTGAAGCAGATGTTCAGTTATTTACATGGCACTAGTGATTATGGTTTGCGCTACCAAGAAAGATGAGGATTGGGAAAAGTTTTGGATATTCATGGGTTTGTTGACGCAAACTAGGCTGGAGATCTAGACAAGAGCAGATCTACAAGTGGGTATGTGTTTAAACTATTTGGAGGTGTAGTCAGTTGGATGAGTAAGAAACAATTTGTAGTGGCACTATCAACTACAGAAGCAGAATACATGGCAGCCACTCATGCAAGCAAGGAAGCAGTATGGTTGTAGAGATTGTGTTCAAGTATGGGGTTAGTATAGGGAGCTATAAGAATAGACCGTGTTATCCAAAGTGGAATTTTCTTGGCAAATAAAATTGCTTACCATTTTTTAGGGTCTTATAATAATAAGATTCTTAATTTTGAATTGGCTATGGGTATTCTTGTGATATTGTACATACTTTTTTCTTTCATCAAAATGTTTTTCATATTAAAAATAAAAAAATGTAAAGGGGGTCTGTCTTAAAAGAATAATCAAAGAACAAAAAGAAATAAAAATGATCAAAAAAGTGAAAAATATGAACCCCAAAAAGAGATAAAAATAGATCATGAAAGTGTGCAAATTCAAATGCCAATACCTTTTTACTTTACTTTGCAAAATAAGATTGTGTGTAGCTTGTTCAAAATGCCATAATCCATGGTGGTCAAATAGTTTAATCTTGACTCATGAATTCTTTGAATTTCATTGTATAGATAGAGAATAAAGATCTAGCCAAACTGTTTAATCTTGGCAGATTAGTAGTGATGAGCTCATCAGTTTAATTTGAGCCACTGGAAGTTATAAGGTTAGAATTAGATATTTTTCTTATTAAAAGAAAAGGAAATAAAGGGTTAGCAAGCTCAAATGCACCCATTGAAATGAATAAAAAATGTTAGGGTAAATAAAGGGCAGGTACAAGAAGTTTTACAAAGTGCATAAAGTTTCTAAGTCAAAAGCACATTTATCATACTTAATCCTATGCTTCATGCTCAAAAGGAATTGAGAAAAGGAAAGGATATTCACCAAAGTTTGTTTACTAATTTCCCCTCATTTTGACTTTTATCCCTTTGTTTCACACATTCCCCTACACCTTACCATTCAAAAAATCATTCTCCCTTCCCAATACCCTTCTCCCTAGTGTGAAACCCATTCCCCACCACAAATATCACTTCCCCCCTTATTAATTTCCCTTCCTCCCTTTAAAAACCCAAAAAAACCCTTTATTATAAGTTTTTCCCAAAGTCCCACTTATAACTCTGCCACGTTATAAATTCCCCGAAAACCTTATTCACCCACTAGCCCTTGGTGTAGTAAAAAAACCCTACTGTATAATCCATGGTCCCACCTTATTAACCCATTGCTTATATTAAATCAAAACATTATTTATTAATTAATTACAATTCTTTTTAATTAAACCTTGGGACCCGCCAACCACTTTCCCAACTTCGTCTGTGCAACTTCACTGCGTGATATCCCTATGATATCCCACCCCCAGATCTAACGGTGTACAACCATATTGCGTGGATTCATTGTCCGATAGTTAATGGCACGAGAGCACGTGAGATTCATGGTTTTGGAAGAGCACTACTCTACTACATTGCGACACTAGGTTATATCATGTTTTCATGAAAAATACCGCCCACCACCCAAAAGCAGTGTGATATCGCACAAAACCACCCCCTCGCGTAAGGGAAAAATTGCCCACTATTCATTTGACAAATTCCAAGCTCAAATGTAACCATTATCAGTTAAAAGGCCGAAAAATCCCCAAGTCACTATTTTCGTTCATTTTCATTGTAAACCTCTGCTATGCCATTTGTGACACCCTGCACCTCTGAGCAACCAATTCAACCACTTTTACTACGCGATGACACTGTGGAAACCAAATTGAAGTAGCATATAGCCAGTTCAAGCCTTAATACCTTCTATAGCTACCACATAACCTGGTCTACACACCAAATCGATAATTTCCAAGTATTCTTGGAAAAGCCAGAATGACCCTGTGAATTTGAAAAACACACAGTAATTATTGAATGGTTAATTAATTAAATTAATTAAGAAACCTTCCTAAATTGTGGAGAAACCTATTGTACATGCCAAACCATTTTTTACAAACTATAGATTACCCTCCCACTATTCCAGAGCTTCTAAATCTCACTCCTAAAATCACTAATTCATTAAACCCAATTATGGCTTCCCAAACCTCTGTGGATGTAAGACCCCTGCAAACTCCTCACTTAGATATTGACCATGTTGCATTAGCACATAGATACTTTCAAACTAAGGACATGGCTTCCCATACCTACCTAGTAAAACTTCACTGTTGGAGTAAAGATAGAGTTTTGAACAAGAATGATGACAATCACCTATGTGAGTCCAATTTTCCCAAGTACTTGTTCCCAGAAGTAAACCAATTCCCAAAAATCATCCACTTTTGCCAACCATGCTACATTCCCAGTCAAAGAGCCACAATTACCCCTGACCAACAAGTTTTATTCACCATCACTATGGAATCCATTAATAAAATGCTGCAAATCCATCCATGCCCAAACAAGATCCCACTTTCAATTGAAAGCTTACTTAACCTTTATACCATGTTAGACCTTCACAGGATGGCCCAAATTTTTCAAACTTTCATCATAGAGGAGTGTCATACTCCAACAAATAGTCCTCCTTATGCTTCCACCACTTTTCTGAGAGAGACAAACAAATTATAACCATGCTCTCTTGCATTATAGGGTACACCATAGATGAACATGTGGATGAGGTTTTCCTTGCTTTCCTTTCTATTTTTTTCCCAGGCAAGCCTCCTGCTATAATTCACAACTATGTTAAGTTCATAGCAAACATAATCCATGAGTGGTTTATCAGATTATCAGCTGAGAGAGACTTTAAATATTCATCAATTTTGTTTCACACGTTCATGTATTATCGGTGAGAAAAATTTCCTGTCAGCATCCAAAACTTGGACACCAAAGGAAATCCAAGATCAGTCATCTATTGGACACCATTGATCCAAAAATTCTCCAATATTTTTCCCTATAAAGACTTCATGATTCATTTTTCCATCGAGTTATAAATATGCTAACCAGTAGCTATCATTCCAATATTAGTCAAGAGATTAAAAGAGTTTTAAAATTGGCAAAGAATACTAGAGTGGGAGACTACTATCTATACTAGCACCACACAGAGATAAGAATATATGGATGCCAACTAACTCCCTACAAACTTCCCAAATACCTCCCCATGAGCATATTTTCATTAGAATACTTTAGGCAGATTATACACTCTGATGAAGTCAATTTCCTATCAGCTAGGAAGAAGACCGAGTTCAAAATGAAAAACCAATTGGGCCCCTTTATCTGTAATACTAGGGAAGCTGGACCAGAGGCAGATAAGATTTTACATTTGATGAATTTGTAGAATAGTTTTATGTGTTAATATGACCCTCATGGAGTTATAAATAAACTAAGGCTCAAATTCAAATTGGGTAATTTCATACATCATCCCAGGCCAACCATTGAGAGTATTTCCAACCAGTGAGAATGGTTGGAAAACACTTTGATAGATATGGAAAAAATATGGTAGATATGCAGACTACATTATTAGATGTGGAAAAGCATATTGATGCTAGTTCCTTTCTACAGGTTCCATAACTATAGGAACAAATGACCATTACTACCCTCCTACAAAGTCCAACAAATGAAGACAGAAATGAAAAAAGAACTAGAGAAGAGGGTCCTAGTTCAACCATGGAAACCACAGATGAAAAATTTGAGATCAGTTAGAGGAAGAGGACCAAGCTTAATCTTGTAACTGAACAAGAAGACACCATTGGAACAGTGGAAATCACTGACACTGATGCAATGGTGGGAAGCAGCAAAGGCCCAACAGCTTCTAGTGAAACTCAACAACCTTCTACTTCAAACACTCAACCTATTGAGAAATAGCTCAACATTGAAGTCTCTTCAGCGAGCAAACCTGTGGATAAATACAAAGATATTAAAGAAAAATACAAGGAAATTAAGTTCAGTAATGAAACATTGAAGGCTTAGACTTATGCCCAGTACTTCAAGCAAACACCTTGCAATCAAAATAGGTAAATGTCAGCCTTTGACATTAAGGTTGGGAAGACACAAATGACATTCATGCAACTTATAGTCCAGCAACCAACATCATCAGTAGACTATAAGAAAACAGACTCTGATGTTTTGGCAAGGGATGTTCACCCCATTGACCAAATTGAGTTTCACAAACAGGCAGGTGAGATGATCTATTCCACAATGAAAAATAAAACTGTGACTGTGCACAAACTTCAAATTTCATTGGATAATATCACTGCATAGTACGAGCTAGAAAATTCCTCCTCACATGTTAATCTAGATTGTCATTGATGTCAATATGGAAATATTCTAGATACTAAATAATGATGTGAAGCCAAGGAGAAGTAGAGTAGATCCGTGAAGAAACCGGAACAAGAAGCCATGAAGCAAAGCCATAAGAAAGCCGAGGAATGAAGCCAAGCCATGAGTAAGAGTTTGTTAGAAACTGTTCTTATTAAGATATCACATGAAATAGTGGAGGAGACAACATATCAAAGGAGTTAACATCGGAGGAGCCATATCAGGAGTATCACATGTAATATATTCCCATGAAGTCTCGCAAAGAGGAAGAATTCATTAAAAGGAGCAAAGAGGAACACGCAGTGAGGAAAGAGTCAATAGGAACAACAACTATCGCAAGAGTAGGGGTTAGAAAGTATGACTCAAGTCCCACACTCATGAACTCCCACAAACCATCGTTTGTGATAAAGTTGTGGACCTGGTTGAGTTATCAAAAGAAGCTTATTGGAATACCGCATCGCAAGTTATGAAAGGATTTTCACATGGAATCCCGTGACTGCGATATAAGGAGTGGACCCAATGGATCCATTATAAACTGCCCTATTGTAATATCACATTTGCATGGACCTGTTATATTATTGTGGACTTGTTGCACCATTACAACATGATTTAATGTTATATCACATCTGCATTGGAAGTCATGTATTAAAAAGGAATGCCACTTGGAATCTACGACTGCAATATATATATGGACCCATGGGACCATTACAATATGTTGTAATACAACATTGCATCTACCACATTGCAAGTTTTTTAAAGCTAATTTCACATTAAAACCCTGATTGTGACATAAGTATGCGAACATGCTACACCATTACAATACGCCCTAAAGAAATATCACATTTGTCACATATCGCAAGTCTGGAAGAGATGTAACAATGGAAAACCACCAATTGTGATAAGGTTATGGACCTGATGGGGTTATTAAAGGCTACTTAAGATCACATCGCATCCGCTCCATAGATAGTAGTGGGATCACTGTGTTATGTGCGAACCTTCAAAAATCCACGATTGCGATTAAGGTGATGAGGTGGCTAGTGGGACCACCCACTATATGTTTTTTTTTAACTATGTTGTTATATGAAGATTGATGATGCTGATATCGGAGAACATAGTAATGTATGGGCACGACTTGTAAAATACCTCTGGAAGGTTGCAATTGCGATTAAAGGAATGGCGCAGCATGTAGATCTCGATTCTCCAATATGGGTATAACCTCTCCTGTGATGCAATTTCTATGAACAATTAATGTATATTGCATGAATATTAAAAAGCGTCTCTCTGATATATTTTTCAATATGCAACAATTTTGTAATTTAGCCTCTCTTCTGAATGAACATGTCCTTTGGGTATTGGTGAATTCGAAGAGACAGAGGAAGCCGAAGAGCGAGCATAGAGGAAGCCAAAAGATCAAGCGAGCAAAAAGGAAGCAAGTAAAAGGAATCGAAAGGTCAGGCATATCATGAATATATAATAGAGAACATGGAAAGTTTAGCGGTTGGTGAAACTGTAAGAAATAGTGGAAGCCGAAGGTCTGGTAGACGTGGAAGAAGCAGGAGGGAAAAAGTAAGTCATAGGTCTAGCAAGGTTGGGAGCAGAGAATTGCTACCAAACAGATCTAGACAATTTACAGTAGAGGGTTGGAGCCCTTGGGGTTGGTGCCTCAGAATTGGAAGGATTGGTGTCCTAGGAGTTGGTGCTCCTAAATCCAAGGTTGGTGCCTTGACAAGACACGGTTGGTGCACTGGAGGTTGGAGCCTCACAAAAAGTCCTAGTTGGTGCTTGGCAACTGGTTGAAGCTATATATACACATTGTGCTTGATTTATTGCAAAGATTATATTAATAAAAACATTCATTCCTGTTATTTATTTCTGTGTTCTAAATATAAATGATTTAACTGAAAAAATTAACAATTGAAAATAAATAATGATTCACCCTCCCCCCCCCCCACCCCTGGCTATCAGTATTTCCAACAATTAGTATCAGAGCAAGCTTCTTCATATCAGCCTAATAGCTTGAAAAAGGATTCTTAGTCATGACGTGAAATCAAGAAGTGTCAAGAGGACCTCCTCTATTTGATGGCACAAATTTTGGTTTTTGGAAAAATAGAATGTCCTACTACCTAATGTCCCTTGGACCTGAAGTTTGGCATTCTGTTTTAAATGAGTAAACAACTCCTTACACTCTTCCAATAGATCAAGATGAAAGGAAAGCTTACATTGCAAATGCAAAAGACTTAAACTCCATCACTAGTGGAATCACTCATTCTGAATTTACAAAAGTCATGAATTGTAACTCGCCAAAGAAGTATGGGATAAGATAATTAGCTTATATGATGGGGACTCCAAATTTAAGAAGCCTAAGCTTCAAACTCATAGAAGGCAATTTGAATGTCTAAAAATGGATGACGAAGAATATATTGCATCATACTTTCTCCGAGTAGCTGAAGTAGTCAACTCTCTTAAAGGATTGGAAGAAAACATTGAAGAAAGAACTATTGTTCAAAAGGTCTTAAGATCTCTCCTAGATAGATTTGACTCAAAAGTAAGTGCTATAGAAGAAATGAAGGATCTAGATACTCTCAAGATGGATGAACTTCATGTAGTCATCATTGCCTATGATATGAGAAAAGGATGCCTGAGTTCCAAAGATGTAGCATTCAAGGCCTCAAAATCAACAAAGGGGAAGAATGGAATGCCAGTAGTGATGACTCTGATGTTGAAACCAAATTGGCACAATTTGTATGAAGACTAAAGAAATTTTATAATCTAAAAGGTAAGTACCCTCTTATTTGTTTCAAATGTGGAAAAATAGGTTATTATGCTACAAAATGTCCTCATAAGCATGATAGTGATGGTGAGGAAAATTCTAAAAGGATGGTATACAAACAAAAAGGGTTCAATAAGAAGAATTTCTTCTCTATGCAAGATGAGTCTAATAAGGATTAATTTGTTGTTATCAAAAAGAAATCAACTAATCAGTTCCCTCACTGCAATGGAGGTAATGAAGAATGAGATGAAGAAAATGACCATGATGGAAGCGAAGAAGTATTATTCATGGCATTCACAAATGATGATGATTCAGGGCTAGAAGGAAATGTATATGAATTTTTAATGAATGCCATTGAATAAAATGAGAAATTACGAAATAAAATCATCTCTCTCAAGGTAGAAAATGAGGAAACAAAAATAAGGGAAGACCTCTTGAAAAATAATCTAAAAGGAAAAGAAGAAGTTTGTGAAGAACGTGAAGCCGAAATAGTATCTCTGAGGAAGGAATTGGAGCAAGTCAAGAAGGGCTGGGAAGCTTTCAAATACTTGACACTATCCTAAATAATAAAAAACCTCAACATGACAAATCAAGAATCGGTTTTAAAGGAGAATAATCAAGTACTAAGAACAATGTGAAAAGCTATGCCGACGTACTTTCCAACAACCCAAAAGAAGAAAGATTATTTCATCAAAGGCCCATCTCAGATCCAAAGAATGAAGAGAGAGTAACTCCAAGGAAGAAAGTTGATTCTAATCATGGCTATTACAACAGGTAGAAAACATTATTTCATCAAAGGCCCATCTCAAATGCAAAGAATGAAGAGGGAGTAATTCCAAGAAAGAATGCTAATTCAAATCATGGCTATTACAATAGGTACAAAACTATCTTTTTTGGGCATTGTTTTTATTGTAAAAATTTTGGTTATCAAGCTAGACATTGCATGGCCCATAAGAATGAAACACCACAATTGAAGGATCAAACAAGAAAATCATATGGTCCCAATGGGAAAGGACAAATCAAGACCTACAACTATTTTGGTCCCTTGGCCAAATTTGATCAAATTTTCTCATTATGTAATGATAATGGACACAATGAACAAAACTACCCCCTCAGAAGAAGAAAATAAGAAAATGAGAATCCCAACACGGATAAATGTGGCCTAGCTCTATGTGCTCATAGTGATGAAAATCATTGGTTTGTGGATAGTGGGTGTTCCATACACATGATAGGGGAGAAAAGGAAGTTTGTCTCATTGAACAAAAAGGAAGGAAATGTACCCTTTGGAAGTGGATATGCCAAAATTGCTGGAAAAGGAATTGTTACCGTTATAAATGTGAAAGGAAGAGCTCAAAATTCTTTGCTAGTAAACAAGCTCAAACACAATTCCTGAGTGTTAGCCAAATCCGTGATCAAGGACATAAAGTTGTCTTTAGCACTAAATACTGTGAAATAAGGAACTCTTCCTCAGGGGAAGTTGTGGCAAAAGTGGTTAGAACACCAAACAAGATATACATTCTGAACAAAATTCAAGAATATAAATGTTACTTAATTCAAACAGATGAAAGTTGGTTGTGGCATTAGTGACTTGGACATGTAAGCTTTGATAACATGATCAATATCAGCAAGATTAATGCATTACAGGACATCCCAAATCTATTCAAGACAAATCAAGGAGTATGTAGTCCATGTCAACATGGAAAGCAAACTAGAACCAGCCACAAGACCAAAGATTTGTCTATATCAAAGCCTTTGGAGATAATCCATGCTGATTTATGTGGACCAACTAGAACTCCAACACTCCAAGGAGAAAGGTAAAATGCTTTATTTGTTGATGAGTATACTACAATGATGTGGGTATAATTCAGAAAATATAACTCCGCCGCATTTGGGTGTTTAAGAATATTAAGGCGCTTGCAGAAAATGAAAAGGAATCTAATATTAAGTGTCTCAGAATAGAGAGAGGGGGAGAATTCACATCAAAAGACTATGATGAATTTTGTAAATAACATGGAATCAAAAGAGAACTCTCTACTGCCAGAACACCCAAGCAAAATGGGGTATTTGAAAGAAGAAATTGAATAGTTCAAGAAATGGTAAGACCAATGTTAATAGCAATTGACTTGAAGCCAAAATTTTCGAGAGAAGTAGTCGGGACAACTGTCTATACCTTGAATTCAACTCAATTAGGACCAAATAATGAGAAGACTCCCTATGAATTATGGAAAGGAAGACCTGCCTCAGTAAAGTACTTCAAGATTTTTCAAAGCAAGTGCTTCATGAAAATCAATGATGGCTCACCAGGAAAATTTGATTCTTGGATTGACGAAGGGATATTTCTTGGATATTCTACAAGGAGAAAAGCCTACAAGTTCTACAATAATCGACTATAGAAAATAGTGGAATGCATTGATGTGAAGATTGATGAAGACCTTCTAGAAAAAGAAATTGAAGAACATGAAGTTGACCCTCTCATTGAAGAAGAACCTGAAAAGAAGAAAAAGATCAAGGAAAAAGAACCATCTCAAACCCCTTCAAAGATGAAGTTTCTCCAAAAGTATCACCCAGAAGAGTAGATTATTGGCAATATAGATGAAGGGATGAAACTTGAAGAAGGATGATAGGTACACCAAAGAAAAATGATGTTGCTCTACTATCCATGATAGAACCAAAAACATTTACTCAAGTAAGTAAGGATCCTCATTAGGTAAAAGCCATGGAAGAAGAAATGTCTCAAATCAGGAAGAATGAGACATGGGAGTTGGTACCTCCTCCAAAGGATAAAAATATAATTGCAACCAAGTGGGTGTTCAAAAACAAAATGAAAGAAGATGGAAAAATTATCAAAAATAAGGCAAGGCTTGTTTGTAAAGGCTATTCACACATTGAAGGAATTGACTTTGAAGAAAAATTTGTACCAATATCTCGTGTGGAAGCTATTAGGATGTTCTTGGCATTCTCTTGCTGAAAAGGATTTAAAATCTACCAAATGGATGTAAAATCAGCATTTCTGAATGGGGAATTCAAGGAAGAAGTCTAGATGGAGCAACCCGAAGGGTTTAATATAGCAGAAGGAAAATACCTTGTTTGTAAGTTGAAAAAGGCATTATATGGGTTGAAGGAAGCTCCTTGAGCTTGGTACGTAAGATTAGATCAATATCTACAACAAGAAGGCTTCAATAAGGGGGTAGCAGGAAGTAATCTCTACAAAAATATGGATGAGGATAAGTTACTAGTGACACTTGTCTATGTTGATGATCTGATTTTTTCTAGTAATAATGATGAAATGAGCCATGCGTTTTCTCAAAATATGTCAAAAGAGTTTGAGATGTCGATGATATGATAGTTATCTTACTTCCTTGGACTACAAGTATGTGAAACCACGATAGACATGTTCAAATCTCAAGCCAGACATCTTAAAGACATGCTTAAAAGATATGGAATGGAAGACTGTGCACCCATGAGCACACCTATGACCACATATTTCAAATTAAGCAAAGATGATGATTCCCCTTCGGTAGATGCAACTCATTATAGGTCAAAAATTGGAGCCCTTATATACTTAACAACTACAAGACCTGACATTATGCAAGAAATATGAATGGTGGAGGTTTCAATCAGCCCCTAAACAATCCCATTTGATGGCTGTAAAAAGAATTCTCAGATACCTGAAAGGAACTCCTAATTTCGGTCTTTGGTACCCTAAGAGGTCAACTCTTACTGTGACCACATACACCGTTGTTGATTGGGCTAGAAGTGTCAATGATAAAAAAAGTACTAGTGGAAATTCATTCTTCCCGGGAGACTGTCTAGTATCTTGGCTCAGTAAAAAATAGACATCCATATCACTATCTACAATTGAAGTTGAGTATATAGTTGCCACATATTGTTGTACTCAAATATTATGGATGAAGGAAGCTCTGAAATATGTCAAAACAGGTACAAATTAACCAATCACCATCTATTATGATAACACAAGTGCTATCAGCCTAAAAAAAATCTAGTGATGCACTAAAAGACCAAACATATAAAAATCAAGTACCATTTACTTCATGAACAAGTAGCTGAACAAAATATCATCTTGGAATATATCAATACTAATGAGAAAATCACTGATATTTTAAAAAAAACCTCTTCCTCGAGAAGCATTTGAAAATCTTCGTCAAAAGATGGGGGTTATTTCTTTAGCATCACTTTAAGTTGATTCATAAAGATGTTGCATGATAGGGGGAGTAGTTTGATAGGGGGAGTCCTTGTGCATTCCTTTTCCATTGATGTCAAAGGGGGAGAGGAGAAGAATATTGGCATCAATAACAAAGGGGGATATTTTTGATGTAGATTGTCATTGATTTCAATATGGCATTATTCTAGATACTAAATAATGATGTGAAGCCAAGAAGAAGTAGAGCAGATTCGTGAAGAAATGGAACAAGAATCCAAGTCGCGAAGCCGCAGGAAAGCCAAGGAGTGAAGCCAAGCCGTGAGTAAGAGTCTATTACAAACTGTACTTATTAAGATATGGCATGAAATATCGTAGGATCAAACATATCAAAGGAGTTAACATCGGAGGAGCCATATTTGGAGAAAGAAACTCGAACAAGAATCGAAGTAGCAAAGCCACAGGAAAGCCAAGGAGCAAAGCCAAGCCGTGAGTAAGAGTCTATTACAAACTGTACTTATTAAGATATGGCATGAAATATCGTAGGATCAAACATATCAAAGGAGTTAACATCGGAGGAGCCATATTTGGAGTATCACATGTAATATATGTCCAAGGAGTCCCACAAAGAGGAAGAATCCATCAGAAGGAGCAAAGAGGAACACGTAGGGAGGAAAGAGCCAACAGGAACAACAATTGTCGAAAAAGCAGGGGTAGGAAAGTATGACTCAAGTCCCACACTCGTGAAGTCCTGCAAACCATCATTTGTGATAATGTTTTGGACCCAGTTGAGTTATCAAAAGAAGCTTATTAGAATATTGCATCACAAGTTATGAAAGGCTTGTCACATGGAATCCCATGACTGCGATATAAGGAGTGGACCTGATCATTCCATTATAAACCACCCTATTGTAATATTGCATCCGCGTGGACCTGTTATATTATTGTGGACCCATTACACCATTACAACATGATTTAATGTTATATCACATCTGCATTGGAAGTCATGTATTAAAAAGGAATGCCACTTGAAATATGCAATTTCAATATATATATATAGACCCATGGGACCATTACAATACACTGTAATACAACATCGCATCAACCACACTACAAGTTTTTTAAAGCTATTTTTTTCAGGAAAACTAATGTCTTTTTGATTTGCTAGTCCCATTAAGAAGGGTAGCTATCTTAGAAACAAAAAATTAAAAGTTCTTCAAGATTTCCTTTATGTGTGATAGATAAGACAGAAGCAAAGAGCACCAACCTATATCTTCCGCTTGGCTCCTTGCTTGTTTCCTATCTCCCTTGATAGAGCTTGCCACTCTTCTCCTACTTGTCTCACTTTAGATAGTATCTGTAGAGGAAAAGCAACAACACACCATCAAAGCATAGAGATCTATAATACCATAAACAATGCAGAATCCAAAATACATTAACCATACAATTGCATCCACAAATAACAAGATTTACAAGTACACAATTATATGGAGGAAATCTCAAAGAACTTTATTGATTGTAGAAGTAGAAGAGAGGATTACAACCCAACTGTCTGATCTGGCATCATCCTCCCAGCATGAAAGACCTCTTCACATCATGAAAAGAAAGATCACTCAACAATACAATGTATCAAATAAAAACCAACAACACTTCCTTACAAATTACAAAATTCCAGCCCCTGGATCTCTTAGATGGGGGATCCATTTATAGATATTTGCAGAGGAGTGAGTCAGCTTCTAGGTTTTTGATTAGTGTCATTTCACTGACAGTTCTTGGTTCCACTTGGAGATTTCATGATCTCTTACTCATGCCTGGGTGAATTCAGAGAGGCAAGTGTCATATGAGAAGTTTCTAGAAGATTCTTTGGGTTTCCACTTAGCAAAATTTCTATGCCATTTGTCTACTCTCACCCATCACACCCCACACGAGGCTCTTTCAGTATGCATCGCACCTAGCCAGTGTAACAACCAGTATGCATCGCACCCTTAGCATGGAGCAGTCTATATGGTATAGTTTTGGCCAGTTCTGAGTGGTTTTCGAGGTGTAAGTTTTGGGAAATGATGTAATCAGTCAACCATGATCCTTTAGGGCATGAAGAAACACCTTTAGGGGTTTAGGAGCCCTTGGTTTATTGACATATTTGATTTGGGTTTCAGTTCCCAAATATGTCTATAACAGTTGCCGCCTAAAGCATGAGGTCGTAAATCTTCTGATGTCGAGTGAAATGCTTTATCATGAAGATCCGAGGTTTTTCGAACTGGAAGGTGACCTATATAAAATAAAATACAATACATTATCTTCATATTATTTTCATGATCTATTTGAGGCGGGCATTCCCATGCTCATCTTTACAAATTCATTTTCATGTACATAGGACAGACAACCGTCTGTGCTGCAGACTAGTGATTCTTGTAGAGTCATCATCCCTTAGCTTGGATGATCATCTGTGCAGCTATGGTGTACATTTGATGTCTTTATTTTCAATCTTCTTCCGATGTACAAGTCGATCCATGTGAAAATATGTTCTGAAGTCGAACATGAAAAGACATCGCTTGATTACCAACCAATGATGTAAGCTATTAACAGGCATGAGATGAATCACCGATAATGATAATGAGCCTCAAGGTACTACATTAAAATTCACGTGGTGTGAATATAGGATCTGATGTCAAACATCACGCAAAATCTTTCGGTCAATGGTCATTGATGTAAACTTGTCGTCGGAAGTGAGAAACTTGAAATTGAGGCATGCAAACTTCAAAGTACTGAAAGGGTTGCCCCTAAGTCAAATTCTTGGATAATGAGCTGATGTCAATAGGAAGTGATCCATTGTAGGAGGGCCTTAAATAATCCCACATCTACGACACGAAATGAAGAAAATGATTTTCTAGAGGTGAAAATGATCTGATGAGGTCATGAAAAATGGAAAGTGAAGGCACTACGGTGGATGAGGCATTAGCTGGGTTGGTGAATTCTCTGAATGACTTCTCTTGAACATATCAGCGACACTGAGATGGATTGGTAGTGTTAACCCCAAAAATGGATGGTACAGAGGACCAATGGTGATGTGACAGGTGAACGGAATAACCCAACCGGACTCAATCATGGTGATGGAGTGAAAGTGTCATGTTCAAGAACGACTTGCTACCAATGAAGTTCTTCAAGTATTCTTCCCTTTTTCCCCAATCATTGCTGACCAATACCTCTTTATTTTTGTCAAGATTTAGGAGGATAACATATGCTTGTTCTATACTTTTCCCTTCGGGAAAACCTGTCGCTATGTTTTAGCGAGCCTAGTGACAGTGAAACTCGCTCTTGTCTAGATGGACAAGTTTGTCTCTATTTTTTTAATGAGTTTAACGACAAAGATAACTCGGTCCTTTTCATGTTTATAGAGTTTGAAAAGAGATGGAAAGGAAACTCCAGTAGTCATTTTTTGTGGCATAATCCCTTAAGTCCGAAAAAGTATAAAATAATACGAAAGGGATGAATTTTCAATAGCTTTAGCGAGCCGAAAAATACAAGCGCTCGATCTTTTTGTGTAATGATCCCTCAGGTAGAAAAATAATAAAATGTAGAGGAGGGATGGCGCTTCCATTTACTTTAATGAGCTAGAAAGGCCAGTAGCTCGGTAATGTCTTCATATTTTATGAGTCTAAAAAGAGCTTAAAAGAGACTCGTTTTTTAGGAACAAGTGATGTTTTCGTGTAGCAACTGGTTCCAGGTAAGTTTGGAACTTCTCAAACATGGCAGTGTAACGAGGGTAGCTAATAGAATTACTCATCGCAACTATTCCTCAAAATGGTAACAATCAAGTGGAGGCATATGATCGGCTAAAAGAGTGGAGGTGATGGTAAGAACACGACCAAGGCTCAAAAGGATGATAGCAATGCGATCACAAAGGTTATTTATGAAGGGTGGATTCATTTTTTAATGAGCTTGAATATTTTGAAACTATGCTCAATGGCGGGTTTATTTTTTAGTGAGCCTGAACCCTGCGGTAACATTGCTTGTGCCAATAGTCTTTTAAAGTAGGTTCATTTTTTAGTGAGCTTGCCCCATGCAAATCTTTGCTCATTGCCTTTTGTATGTAGGCTAGAAATGACCAACTACAGAACTAACTACACTAAGAGCTAATGAACTACTAAGGTTAGGTACGATAGTTTAGAAAAAAACATTTCCTTTGCTTTGCCTGCGTCGCCGACAAAAGTGAATGGTGTGAGCTTCCATTCACCTAACCTAAGCAGTTGAACTAAAAGTTAGGCTTAAATACTACAAGGTTAGAGTTATGCTAGTCGCTTTTCACTTCCGGTGTTGAGAAAACAAGAATTTCTAGTTACCTTATGGAAGTTCCTGCATTTAAGCAGGATTATTTTGTTTGCAGAGCAGACAAAACACTTCCTTGGCTCTGTCCATCGAAATAGACAAAGGTGAATGGTGTGAGCTTCCAATCACATAACGTGCGAGGAGATCCTGTTTCGGATTGATCCCATATCCTACATGGAAATGTTGTTTCAGACTGGTCATATAACCTACAAGGAAACCTGTTTTTTCATCTGGGTTTTCCTACTGAAACAGACCAGGGTGCATGCCCCCTAAGCTTCATTACATTCACCGAATTACTTGCAGTAATTAGGTGGATGAACTGGAGGTTGAAGAGACATTCTTGATGCAAAGAGACCATTTAGGGATGGCGTTTGACTCGTAACTGTGTTCGAACTGGGAAATGAAAGCTGGTCGACAAGCTGCACCATTCTGCCTTCATACGGGAAACACATCACCTGAAAGAGTGTGGAAACAATAGCTCCCATGTTGTAAATGTAGTCATGCCTAAGGAGTAGATTGTAATAGAATGGCCCTTAGACTACCATCATGTTCAAGTGAACAGTTTTCCTTCTCAAAGTTATAGGCAAATTTGGAAGGATCCCTAACGGTTGACTGGTTCCTTTTTTGAAGCCTGACAAATTTCAATTCTTAGGTAGAAGCAATGGTGAACCTAGTGCTTTCCAAGGAGTTGAGGAAAGGATATTCACGGAAGCCCCTTCATCTATGATAGTGTCAGACATGATCATTTTGTAAACTTGTATTATGATTCAAAATGCCACATTAGACGGAAGGAGGTGTCCAGCTAGTAGATTCCAATCGAAGGAAACGACTAGATTGCTTGGAGAAGGGATCGAATAAATGGCCGGATGAATCTCTTGAAATGAGGAACTTCCCTCTTATGGTAAAGGAACGGGTACCCCCATGTTCATCATACTCTGTGTTAACAAAAATAATTTGAACAGTGTCATTCTCATTTTATTTAGAAACTGTATAATCTAAAGGTGGACCTTCTGAAGGCAAGACTGGGTCAGCTGCCGTCCCGACTTGTTGACTTTGGTCGAGTATGGACTCAGAGGGTTTATCTTTAATGATAGGCATTTTGACCGACACCTGAGGTATGTCAGTCGGATTTTCAACTAGCGATGGACTTGGTAAGAGTTTCTTATATCCAGGTGGAAGCTGCTGCGGTGAACCAAGATGGTTATGTAATATTATCTTGGCCTCATCCAAAAAAGGACATTGGCAAAGGTGATGGTCTTCATCGCATAATTGACATGGAATTTTGACCTTTACTTTCTGTCCAAGAACTTTAGTTTCACTAGTCGATGGTGCATTGTCAACATGATCACCAGATGTTGATGACACTGGATGGTGCACATGGGGAGACCATTCTCTCAAGATTCACGGAATGCAAGGACAATCTCGATGAAAATGGTTTCCTTTGCACATTAGACAAGGATATTTAGGAGATTTAATGTGTGGATTTTCATTAGATGATTCATTGTTGCCCCCTTGCTTGACTGGCTTCTTCTTCTTCTTCTCCTTCCCTTTCTTCTTCTTCTCAGTTACTTGGTTTTTAGTATCACTAGTTTCACCAAGTGAAGAGGAAGAAGGAGAGGGAGAAACAAACGAAGTAGAAGGTGAGGGAGAAACTCCAGTATCATTTGGTTGTTGATTCGATTGCTGAGGAATTACGGTGTTTTGAACGACAGAGGTTGAGAATAGCCATACCGGCAGGCCAATTGTGATTCTTGGAAGGGACAATGTAGCCATGTATGGAGCACCAATATATCCCCAAGAAAGAATGGACTAGGATTTCCCCCAAGGGGAAGTCCTTTATTGGTGGACTCCATTACCTCAACCTAAGATAAACGAAGGAATAGGGGTGTTATTACAAATTAAATAGATTTTATGATGCTTTGACACAACTTTGCTTTTTCAATTTTTAAGAGTCGAGAAAAGGCTAAAGGTGGCTCTAGTCACCTTCGATTTTTAATGAGACTGAAGCTGCAAGTGCTCACATGGACCTTTTCTTTTAAGGAGTCGAAAAGGAACAAAAGTGACTACTATGGAAATCTAGACAGAGGGATTACCAAACCAATTGAAAAATTGCAATATACACCTTGGTGGTAAATTAAAGAGAAATTACCAAGGACTTTATGTATAGCAGTCAATCTTCCCGAATGTTGTGTTCAGTGCATTGCAATCAATAGGGTGGTAGACACGGCTTCCTAAGGATAAAGGATATCAGCTTATTGTGGTCTCCCAATATATACTCGACGATATGGGGAGCACAAGTCTGTACTAGCACTTGTCGTATCAAAGAGGAGGAATCACCCAACCTTCGATGAAAACAATAGTTACCAAGTTTTATGATGCCAGAATATGTCTCTAGCCTAGACTTGTAGAGGTTGTGCATTAGGTTCCCGAGGTTTTTATGTTCATTGAGGTTTATTTTAGAGTTGATATTTTTTAAGAAGTTTTCCTTTCAAGGTTCACCACGTGATGTAGATGTAAAATTCCTGAATATGCAATCTAAAATGATAAGCAATCATTTGTTTTCTTTTAGCAATGAAAGTCCTAGCTACTATGGAAAGAAGAGTACGATTCTTTCAACAGAGAGCAAAGAGCACACACTAAATTCACTTTTCCTAAATAATTTTCTGCATGCAGTCTAAATGAAAATGCACATGCATATATTTGTTTTTCCATTTCCTTAATGTGAGAATGCCAAAAAGAAAACTAAGTACAGATCTGAACTACTTTTCTTCAAAGCGACACTTTAGCGATTTCTTTTCAAAACAAAAGGAAGACTATGACGACACTTTCAATTTCAAAAGGAAAACTGCTTTTGACACTTCAAATATTGACAATTCAAATCAAATACAATGGAAAAAGTAAAATCAACTATCTAGAAGAGGAAGATTTTACGACACTCTTCTTTTTGACTCACAATGAAAATTGTGACACTTTTGAATCAAAAGACCATAGTTCGATTAAGCTACTATTTGCAAAGGAGGACTGTAAATGATGAAAAATACATAGGAATATTCACAATTCCTAATCAACGGAGGTTGAATAATGTAAAACAAGAAGGTTTCAAAAATCATATACTGATCATAAGCAGCAAAGCTACTGAATAGAGTGGAAAGCAATGAAGAAAAACCCAAATTCTAGAGAAGGAAACAATGTCGTTCAGTCATCGCACCTGTCCTTAAGGGAAACAGGGATGCATCTCACCTGCAGCACACAGGAGGTGCGATGCATCCAGACTGCAAGTTAGAGACAATGCGATGGACTAGAGAATGAAACTGAGCTTGGTTTTTACTCACAATTTTCACCAAAGTTCTGTGATTTAGGCTGAGCTATGATAGACAGTAATAACAAAGTATAGGGGTATGATCTTATGAGGTTATTGAGCTACCACCAAGGCACTTAGGATGTTTGAAAGTCAGATGTTCAGTTCATAAACCAACCCAGAGATTGACTGAAGCAGCATTTATCTACTTTTCACTTGCATAGCAAGTGCAGCTCGCAGGCTAGCTAGCTTAACTTCAGGCTCTATCTATAGCTTATAAAGAAAACAATAATAACAAACAAACAAACTATTCGCTCCCCAGTGATGTTGCCATTTTTTTCCAGGAAAATTAGTTTTTTTATTTTCTAGTCCCACTAAGACAGGTAGCTATCTTAGAAACAAAAAATTCAAAGTTCTTCAAGATTTCCTTTATGTGTGATAAATAAGAGAGAAGTAAAGAGCACCAACATGTATCTTCCGCTTGGCTCCTTGCTTGTTTCCTCTCTCCCTTGATAGAGCTTGCCACTATTCTTCTATTTGTCCTGCTTTAGAGAATATTTGTAGAGGCAAAGCAACAACACACCATCAAAGCATAGATATCTATAATACCATAAACAATGTAGAATCAGAAATACATTAACCATACAATTGCATCCACAAATAACAAGATTTACATGTATACAATTATATGGAGGAAAACTCAAAGAACTTTATTGATAGTAGAAGTAGAAGAGAGGATTACAACTCAGCTGTCTAATCTAGCATCATCTTCCTAGTATGAAAGCCCTCTTCACCTCATTAAAATCAAGATCACCCAACAATACAATGTCTCAAAGGAAAACCAACAACACTTCCTTACAAATTACAAAATTCCAGCCCCTGGATCTCTGAGATGAGGGATCCATTTATAGATATTTGTAGAGGGGTGAGTCAACGTCTGGGTTTTTTATTAGTGTCATTTCACTGATAGTTCTTGGTTCCACTGGGAGATTTCATGATCTCTTACTCATCCCTAGGCGAATTCACAGAGGCAAGTATCATATGAGAAGTTTCTAGAAGATTCTTTGGGTTTCCACTTAGAAAATTGTCTCTGCCATTTGTCTACTCTCACCCATCACACCCCACAAAAGGCTCTTTCAGTATGCATCACACCTGGCCAGTGTAACAACCAGTATGCATCACACCCCTAGCATGGAGTAGTCTATATGGTCTAGTTTTGGCCAGTCCCGAGTGGTGTTTGAGGTGGAACTTTTGAGAAATGATGTAATCAGTCGACCATGATCCTTTAGGGCATGCAACAACACTTTTAGGGGTTTAGGATCCCTTGGTTTATCGACATATGTGATTGGGGTTGCAGCGCCCAAATATGTCTATAACACTATTGTCACATTCAAACCCTGATTGTGACATAAGTATGCAGACCCATTGCACCATTATAATACGCCCTAAAGAAATATCGTGTCCATCACATATGAGAAGTATTGAAGAGATGTAACAATGGAAAACCACCTATTGCGATATGGTTATGGACCAGATAGGGTTATTAATAGCTGCTTAAGATCACATCACATCTGCTCCATTGATAGTAGCGAAATCACTGTGTTATGTTCGAACCTCTGAAAAAATGCGATTGCAATTAAGGATATGATGTGGCTAGTGGGACCACTGACTATATGTTTTGTTTTTAACTATGTTCATATATGAAGATTGATGATGTTGATATCGGAGGAAAGAGTATGTTATGGGCATGACTTGTAAAAGAACTCCGGAAACTATGATTATGATTAAAGGAATGACGCGACATGTGGATGTCCAATATGGGTATAACCTCTCCTATGGCGTGATTTCTGTGAACAATTAATGTATATTGTATGAATATTAAAAAGGGCCTCTCTGATATAGTTTTTAATATGCAACACTTTTGTAATTCGGCCTCTCTTCCGAATGAACGCGTCCTTTGAGTATTGGTGAATTCAAAGAGACAGAGGAAGCCAAAGAGTGAGCATAGAGGAAGCTGAAAGATCAAGCAAGTGAAAAGGAAGCCAAAGGTTAGGCGTATCAAGCATATATAACAGAAAGCAAGGAAAGTTTAGAGGTTGGTGAAATTGTAAGAAATTATGGAAGCTGAAGGTTTGACAGACATGGAAGAAGTAAGAGGATAGAAGTAAGTCATAGGTCCAGCAGGGTTGGGAGCAGAGAATTGCTACCAAACAAGTCCAGATAATTTACAGCAGAGGGTTGGAGCCCTTGGGGTTGGTGCCTCAGAACTGGAAGGATTGGTGTCTTGGGAGTTGGTGTTTGTAAATCCAAGGTTGGTGCCTTGACAGGATAAGGTTGGTGCTTTAGAGGTTGGAGCCTCACAAAAAGTCCAAGTTGGTGCTTGGCAACTGGTTGAAGCTATATATATACATTTACTTGATTTGTTGCAAAGATTATACTAATAAACGCATTCATTCCTGGTATTTATTTTTGTTCTCTAAATATAAATGATTTAACTGAAAAAATTAACAATTGAAAATAAATACTAATTCACCCCCCCATCTCAGTATTTCCAACATCATAGGCTAAGGACAACAGAATCATGTCACTAGAAGACTTAGTGATTGAGATTGGGTATAATCCCAATGATGTCAAAGTTGCAGAGAAGTTAATAAAGAAAAATAATGAGGACATTTCTGCTTTGAATAAGAAACTGAAACTCCCATTCCAACAATCAGTAAAATAATACCATCCACCTTGGTAGCTTCAATGGCTCCTACAGCTGCATTGGCTACATCACTTCCATCTACAACATGATCTACATGAGCGACATGTTCAACAACAACAAAAACTCAGCCAAGTGATGAGGCTATAAAATTGGTCAAAGCAATGGAGGACATGTCCATTCAGACCTCTGAGATAAATAGACTCAAAGAACAGTTAAGGAGTTTGGAGGATGAGAAGAAAATTGCCCAAATTATGCACAAGGATGAAGTCCAGAAGTCAACCAGGTTGACTGAAATAATGAAGAGCTTGGAAAAATATTTGACATTAAAGGAGCCACTTTGCCGAGATAAAGCACACTTATGGGTCAATATCATTGACTCTATCAATGATATTTAGTCATCCATTCATGTCATCTTTGAACAAAATTATTTAGTCAAAGAGGCTATAGAATAAATTCAAAGAGTTAAGGATGAATTGGGAAACATGCCAGAAGAAGCCACTAGAATAATCCATTTCCTTAAATATAAAAACAAATATGAGTTATAGGAGCTGGATATACATGACAGGACTAGAACCATACTAGAGTTGAAAAAGGTGCTCATCAACAGGAATTTGATGATAAACCTTGAAGACAAATTCCAAACCATGCAGCTGGCTATAGACAAGTTCATGGTTAAGTTTGATGCTCTAAGGAAGAAAGGTTTGCCAAATCCCTTGGTGATAAATGAGAACTTGATGCCATAGGAAGACTACAATAGGAAAATCAAAGAGGTGGCAAGAGATCAAGACAATAATTCCTCTAGGAAGGGGTTGCCTACTGGAAAGGTTCTATACCGACCTTTTGAGAACCTATTCTACCTCCAGCACGAGGTAAAACACCTTTTTGTGAACAGACCCACTTTTGCCAACTACACAAAAGTAGTTGAAATCTACAGAAGGATGCTAAATATTCAATTTCCAGATGCAGACACATGGGTAAAGTTAAATGACCTATTGTAAAAATGGATAGTAAAAGTGAAAACAACACAGTAAAAGAAAAGTGACAAATCAACTAGATGAAAGAGTATCAGGTGAAAGTGTATGAGTGAAAAGGGAAAATTAAAAAGAACAATTAGCGTGAAGACTAACAATAAGGCAGAGAATAAACAACTGAATATCAAAGCATAAAAACAACACAACCAATAAACAGGGACATCATACAACACTTGAACATATGTCTCTTCCTTCTTGCATGAACATATTTCTTTTTCCTAGATTTAGACAAATTGGGATATTTTGTAAACATTTTTTGTATAAATACCTCATAATTCAAAGTATTGGGTATGGATTGATAGACATTTATATAGTTTTATTGGTCCATAACCTAATGGTTCATTGTACCAAATTTTTCAAGTTAGCATACTAGACTGAGTGATAAAGAGATTGCAGTATAGGATTCATGTGTTGAGCTACCTCATTGAAGTATTTTGTTTTGTCAAATTTTTATTTTCTTATTTATTTCACAAACTTGCATGTTATCTAAATTGAATGAATTAATTTGAAATTTATTTTAGAATTTGTTTAAGTACACTCTGTCTTGAACAGTTAATCATTTTAATGTTTTCTTCTGATGTTTGAATCTAAGAATCCTTAACTTCTCTCTCATCCTAGTTGACCTCTTTCACTTCCTTCACAATCTTGTTTAAGGAACACTTAATTTCTCCTTGGATCCGATTGAAACCACTTCACCATTAAGCCTTAAGATCTAAATTTACTCAGCTACCTTGCCCTATAAACATTATTTTTAGAACTTGATCTAGTCCCGTTTTCTTGACATTTCACCCCATAGCCCTATGGTAAAAGACATCCCTCTATCCATCTAAGTGATCCCACCACCAAATCATAATCAAAACCCAAGTACAATCATAAGTAGCCTAAAATCAAGTAACTAAACAAAGTTAAATCATAAGGAGAGAGCCCTCTCTGAGAATTAGCAAGGCTAGATCCTAATCTCAAAAGTAGGTTTGTGGTTACCTCTATCATTTCTTTCACAACAACTCTAGATAAATTTTGGAGTGATAACATATTGGTGACCATACTGGGGACTAATCCTTAGTGTAATAAAACTTTAAGGAAATATTAAATCTTACCTTTTGCACCTTAAGGTCATTTTAGAGTTGTTAAAAAATTTCATAAAAATAATTAAAAAATTAAAATTTTGGCTTCCAGGAGAACACACTATACCAGGGCAAATCCAGACCCAAACCCTGCAACAATATTTGATGACCCTAACAAAATTTTAAGAAACTAAAAAAACGTAGAAGCTCAAGGAAGTAGCTCAATTCATGAAACTATAATTGACCCTAATTTTATTCACTTTAATGAGTCAAAAAAGGTGCATATACATCCTGATTTAGATCAACTTGTTTGGATACTTTTGATAAACTAGAAGCTTTAACCTCAACCTTGATAAACCATATAGACGATGCCTATTTTGAAAAATCAATTGAATTAGATGCCCTCACTGTTGTTGCCTCTGAAATTTCTACATATTCTTTGAAAACTGTAAATACAACTTCATTTACTACTACCTAACCTATAATATCCACCACAGTTCATTCCCCTAAACCATTTATCCCTTAGCTTCCTCTTCAACTAAACACCTCAATTTCATCTAGTTCATCTCCAACCATCTCAAGTTCTTCAAGCACCACTACTTCACCCCCCAGTCAAACCAAAATCTCAGTCATGATAGATAGACACACAACTTTGGTTTTACCAGCTCAACTACATGCCATGTCCCAAAACTATCAAAGTAAAATCTTTTTGTTTGATGTTACTGGTCAGTATACTACCCAACAACATGTTAATAAAATGAATGACTATTTTGAGCTGCATGATATTGATGAGTCTGATTTACAAATGAGGTTATTTGCCCAAACATTGATAGAGGATGTTAAAAAATGGTTCAAAGGTTTACAACTAATCATGTTGTAGATTTAGCTACTTTTCATAGATTGCTCATTGATAGATGGGAAAGAAAGAAAAACCCTCTGCAAATATTATTTAAACATGACCACGTTAGAAGAGATCCTAATGATTTTTTTCAGGACTATTGTACTAGGTTCAATGGTATCTATAATGCAATCCCTGCTAATATTAAACCTCCACCAGAACTAGCATTAATAAAATTTGACGATGGTTTTGACACTGACATGTCTTACCAGTTGAGGGAAAGAAACCGTAAAACATTAGAATAGATGCAAAGAAATGTTGTCAGTGTAGAAGCAAATTTATTAGCTAAGAAATCTAGGATGAGAAATGAGAAAAGAGTTGTCATTAAAGAGGAAACATCCACTTTAGATGGTAAAATAGATAGTTTAGCTAAGATTGTAGAAAGAATAATGGGTAGATAAGAAAACATGGAAAGAAAATCTCAATGGGAAAATCAACAACCACCCGCAATAAGAAACCCCAACTTTAGGAAGAATCCTAACATTGGAAAAAATGCTATACCAGATTAGCAGATTAGACCTCCTTTCCAGGAGAACTATGTTGAGGGTGCACAAAACCATGAAGAAGAGGAGGATACTTAGATAAATCTATTAGGAATTAAAAATGAGGATGTTGTTTTTCTTTCTGAGGAAGAACAAGAAATGTACATGTTACAACAATTGAAATTAGAATCTCGGGAGTCTTTTGACTATAAACAGGGCTATGAATTGGTTATTTATGAAGTTCAAAAATAGTATAGCCATAGAAGAAAAACTAAAAATGAAATTCCCACTAAGAAATAAATCCAAACCCAAACTAAAAATATAACAGAAGCTCCTGTGACCAAAGCTCTACAAATTCTCCCTAGAGGAACTCAAGAGCCTTCTAGCCCAAAAATTGTAGATATAACTTCAACTGAAACTCAAACTGAAACTGTTACTCAAACCATTCCAATTAAGAGAATTCAAAACAAAATAGTTAGTACACAAACTGAATTTCCAATTGCTGAAAAAGAAGATAAAACTACACAGAGCACAACTGCTAAGGAAGATCTAATACAAACAGACAAAAATCAATTTCTATTTAACATTAAGACTGACATAGTGATCCAGGTGGATTTTGGTGGCCACCCACCTATCCCATTTGGACCCCCACAACTGTCTCTTTTGGTTTTTTTAGTTTCCTAAATTGTAGCACAGTTTACTATTTTTAGCAATTTTTCAGGTCCTGAACTTCCGAAGCTATTTTGAGGCCCAAAATGACGTTCTTTTTTGGGAAATTTTGGGGCAACATGGGTCCATGGACCGATTTTTCCCTTCTCAAAGTTGTAGTTCTTGGATAGATCTTTCTAACGAGCTATTGTATGCATCAAACAGAGATCGTATGCCAAAGTTATGACCCTGGGAAATTGATGTACCAATTTACCCAAATGGGGCCCACAATTTGGTGTTTCATCGTCTAGGGTTAGGTTTAGGGATGTGAAGGGTTTTTCATTACTTCTCAGCCATAAATAGGCCTTCAAGCATCATTGTAAGATAGTTTAGAGGCATGTAGCCGTGACCTCCCTTCTCAAAGATAAGCTACCATCGCCCTAGCTAGTTTATTTCCAACTCTGTTTTGTAAGAATATTTTAGTATTTTACATTAATGAAATGAAGTATTATTTCCACTGCATCTCTATGTTTATGGTTATCTCTGTAATTTGTTGCGTTCCTAATTAAATCTGGATCATTGGTATCAGAGTGGTCTACTTTTTCCCTGTTTTTCTTTCCATGTCCCCAACGAGGTCGGGATATAAGGAGTTAGGGCCTGAACTGGTCGAACCTTTCCAAGACCAGCCTCGCAAATCCCAACGCCTCCCATGGTGGATGAGAAGAAAGATGAGAGGGTAGGAGATCCTATCAAAATCTTTCTTGAAGAAGCCCTCGAGCGACAAAGGAATGTGATGATGGATAGATTTGCGCAAATCCTTTAGCGGCTACCCAAAGGCAACGCATCGGCTTCTAATAGCTACTTTGGAAACGCCACACTGTTTAAGGTACAAGTTAATTTTTAAATCCCCGTCTTCAAGGGTTAAATAGACACAGATGCTGTAGATAAATGGTTAAATCTTTTAGATGGGTATTTTTCTGTTCATGAAATTTTGAGTCGGGAAAAGATTATTTTCACTCTTCTCAAAGTAGCCCCCCACATCAAGGACTGGTGGGAAACCTATTGCGAGCAGAAGAATGAAGGTACAGGCTCAGGATTTTCAGCCGCACCCACTTGGGATTCATTCTAGGATGCCATCAAGGAGCAATACTACCCTGTCAAAAGCTACGAGGACAAATACATAAAGTGGACCACGTTGCGGCAAGGAAGGGACCAAGATGTGCTAGAGTTCACCAACATTTTTCATACCCTTCGCACATAGTTGGGTATCAAATATTCTGAGCTACATCTGGTACTCAAATACCATGGATGCCTACATAGATACATCTAGGAAGAGATGGAGTTCCTAAACATCTCCTCGCTCGGCATGACATACCGATACATTGTCAAAAGTTCAAATAGAAGAAGTGAGACTTTGGATCTACGAATCCGAAGACTAAAGGACAAAGCCAAGGCTGGGTGACCCAAGACAACTCGTCGAAGCCACAGGATAAGAACAACACCATGAAGTCAAAAAAGGACACAGGAAAGTGGTGTGAGTTCCACAAGAGTCCCACTAATAACACAAGTGAGTGTCGAACCAAGTAGTTGCTGGTGGCTGAGTTGAAGGCTTTTGAATTAGATGCATGTTCTGTCACTGAGCCGGAACTCGACAAGGGGAATGAAAAAGGGAAGCAGATCATTGATGTGGATTCCAGCGCCACCGTTGCCACTGCCAAGATCTAGAAGAATGAACTCGAAGATCCAGAGGAGGGGGAATGTCTTTTCCACTCACATATGTGAGTGAAGGGTTTGCCACTGCAATCCATTGTCGACAGTGGTAGCCAAAAGAACCTCATTTCAGCAGAGGTCGTGAAGCAGTTGGGCCTACCAACTACACCACACCAGCAGCCGTACAATATCATGTGGATTCATGAAGGGCAAGATCTCAAAGTTCGCCATTAGTGTCGCCTTCCCTACAGCATCAAGCTCTTCACAGATGAGGTATTGTGTGATGTTACACCTCTGGATGTTTGTGATACATTATTAGGCTAGCAATACTTGTGGAGGCGAAACACTATGTATGAGTCAGGGCCTCACATTGTCATTATTTCTTTGGATAGTTCATTATATAGGATATCAGAGGTAGCCCCACCTACCGCCACCTCTTTGATCACTGCCAAGAAAGGCAGCAAGCTCATCTCCCAGACTAGGAAACTCATTTTCTGTCTGGTTCGCTCCCAAAGTAAGGGGAAGATCATTGCTACATGCATGACCCCCGCAAAGGGTTCCTCCACGCAGCAGCAATAGTAAAGCGATACGGTCATGACAGAACACAAGAAGAACTTCTCCTCACCCACAGGGGTACCACACAAGTTTCAGGTGGGCGAAAAAGTTTGGTTACATCTGCAGAGAGAATGCCTTACCAGAACCCATCGAAAACTCAGACCACTCCGACATGGTCCTTACACCAGTACCAAGGTTCCAGGAAACAATGCTTTGAAGCACAACATTCCTCCATTCCTTTGCTTGCACCGAATGTCCAATTTTCACCTTTGTCGACCATGCTTCCCACCATTTCATGACACATCGAAGATTGCAGAACAGCTCACCAGAGACCTAGCTCAACAAAAGCTTCCTCATATCAGGGAGGAATTCAACACAATGGGGACCATTGCTTCTTAAGCGGGAAGGAATGATCCAAGTGGATCTTGGTGGTCACCCACCTATCCCATTTGGACCGCCGCAACTGTCTCTTTCATTTTTTTTTAGTTTCCTAAATTGTAGCGTAGTTTACTATTTTTAGCAATCTTTCAGGTCTTAAACTTCCGGAGCCATTTTGAGGCCCTAAACAATGTTTTTTGGGAAATATAAAGGGCCCATGGACTGATATTTCCCTTCTCAAAGTTGTAGTGCTCGGGTAGATCTTTCTAACGAGCTATTGTACGTGTCAAACAGAGATCGTATGCCAAAGTTACGACCCCGTGAAATTGATGTACCAATTTACTCAAACGGGGCCCACAATTTGGTGTTTCATCTTCTAGGGTTAGGTTTCAGGATGTGAAGGGTTTTCCATTGTTTCTCAACAATAAATAGGCCTTCGAGCCTCATTGTAAGATAGTTTAGAGGCATGTAGCTGCCACATCTCTTCTCAGAGATAAGCTACCATTGCCCTAGCTGGTTTATTTCCAACTCTGTTTTGTAAGCATATTTCAGTATTTTACATTAATGAAATGAAGTATTATTTCTGCTACATCTCTATGTTCATGGTTATCTCTGTAATTTGTTGCGTTCCTGCTTAAGTCCAGATTAGATAGCCAAATTGAAAATATAAGTTCCTTTAACAAATCTGGTAAAATATGAATCATATGGAACACAAATCATTGAAACACTAAACATAGGTGAAGGAAAAGATGTTGTAAACTTTAATGATGATCAACCTGAAATATTGTTTGGTCCAAAAGTAAATGGCAAACATCAATAAGGGGGTATCCCTCCTTTCTACATAAACTTAAATGTTCATGATAAATTCTTACATAATGTTATGCTAGATTCAGGGACATCCAATAACTTAATGCCTAAAGAAATAATGGAGAGACTAAACTTAGATATAAATATACCACATAAGGACCTCTTTTCCTTTGATTCTAGCCAAGTCAAATGCCTTGGCCTAATTGAAGGTTTGTGTGTGACTCTAGTCTAGTGCCCAGCAAAGAGTATTGTCGTGGACATAGTAGTTGTTGATATCCCACCCAAGTATGGAATGTTATTATCTTGCCCATGGGGAGAAAAATTACAGGGATCTCTACAATTGGACATGTCATATGCCACCATATCTGTGTTTAGCCAGCAAAGAAAACTTTACAGAGAAACGCTGATGAAATACATGGCAAGTAGTTCAGAAAAACCACAAAATTACCCCATATACTCCATGCATTTTGATATGGACTCATTCATCTTGTGTAATTTAGATAATGAAAAAAATGAAATCACAATTGTAGAAGAAAAATACAAATCACCTGATAGTGAAAACATTTTTCATGAGTCTTTATGGCATCTGGATTTTGGTGGATCTATAAATAGATCAAGAGAAGGTGGAGGGGTTTGGATTCATAACATGGAGAATTGTCATTTTGAAGGTCATGCCTTTAGATTAAACTTTAAATGCACAAAAAAATGGTAGAATATGAAGATTTAATCTTAGGACTACAAATTGTTAGAAAAAATGGAGCCAAGAGAGTTTTTATCATGGGAGATTCCAAATGACTATCCTAGATTTGATTAAGGACCTTCTTGAAACTTATTTTGCTGCCATTCCTATGAAACAAAACATGCAAGCTCATAGTTTGGACACTTTTGCTAGTACCTGCAAATTAGCTTTTCATCCCAACCACTACTACACTGGAGAAGTGAGACATAGGCCTATTATACTTGGCAATTTGAAATATTGGCAAATTTTCTCACAAGATTTTCAAATCTATGATTTCATGAATTCTGAAGGAGAGTTTCAAAACTGTAACATAGATACTAATTGTATAGTAGATAATAACATAGATAGTGAGATAGATATAAATGCTTTAGACATAGATAAACCCATTGATTTCACTAAAGTGGAAATTGATAACTTAGAAAAGGTAGAAATAGAAGAAATAATGAATGATGATCCTGAAATTTTAAACCTTAACGATAATATTTTTCCCAAGTGATTAGTCCCATTAGAAGATTTACTTGATTCAAATGACGTAGCTAGGAAACCAAAAACAGAGCCTTTAAGAGAAGACATAGAAGAATGCAACATAGGAACAGAAGAAAAACCCAAGCTTATCAAAGTAACCAAAGCATTACCTCTAGTTGAAAAACTAAAATACATAAATCTATTCAAAGAGTTTCAAGATGTCTTTGCCTATAGTTATGAAGACCTTAAGTCTTATGATACCATCATAATTCAACCTAATATACCTATCAAAGAAGGTCATAAACCATTTAAATAGAAGCTTAGGAGAATTAATCTAGTCCTTATGCCATTAATTAAAAAAGAAGTAAAAAGGATGTATGATGAACAAATAATAGCACCAATTAGATATTCATATTGGGTCTCTAATTTAGTCACTACTAGGAAGAAAATAGGAGAAATCCGACTCTGTGTTGATTTCAGGAACTTGAAGAAAGTGTCATTAAAAGACAACTATCCTCTCCCAAAAGTGGACGACATTATTCAAAGGGTAGTAGGCTCATCCAGAATTTCATTGCTTGATGGATTCTCTAGATATAACCAAATCTTAGTTCAACCAGAAGATCGAGAAAAGAGTTCATTTACTACTCCTTGGGGCACTTTCATGTATTTGAAGATGCCTTTTGTATTAATGAATGCTGGAGAAAAATTCCAATGAGATATGGACAAAGCCTTTGCAAAATAATTCCATGACTTTCTAGTAGTTTACCAAGATGAAATTATAGTGTTTTCCAAATCATATAATGAACATCTGGATCACCTAAGAAGAGTTTTCATTAAATGTAGAAAATTTGGTATTTCCTTAAATCCCCAAAAAAAACTTTTCGGTATAGAAGGTAAATTCTTGGGGCATGTAATATCATAAGATGGAATTCGAATAGATCCAGAAATAATAGAGGAAATCCTAAACATCACTCATCCTAGAAACATCAAAGAATTACAATCATTTTTAGGAAAAATAAATTTTCTTAGGATATTCATTTCGAACTTAGAAGAATTAATTAGAGAGTTAAACAACATGTTAAAGAAAGATTCAACACTTAAGTGGATAGTAGAGGCTAAATAGTCTTTTGAGGCAGCCAAAGAAGCCCTTACTAAATCTCCAGTCCTCATAAGTCCCGATTTCAAAAAAGATTTTATAATTTTTTCTTTTGCTTCAAAACATACTATTGCACCAATCTTGTTGCAAAAGAATGATCAATGTTATGAGAAATCTACTACATTTTTCAGCAAATCTTTGATAGATGTTACACTAAAGTACAACATAATGGAAAAACAAGCACTTTCTTTAGTGAAAGTTATTAAATATTTCAAAGTATACATATTGTATTCACACATCATTGCTTATGTTCCAAATTCAGTAGTGAAGGAAATCCTGACACAAAATGGGCTTGAAGGAAAGAGAGGAAAATGGATTGCCACTATTTTGGAATATGACATAGAAATAAAGCCTACAAAACTTATCAAAGGCCAACGTTTAGCTAAAATCATGGTTGAATTGAATTGTCAGGCCTTAGATATAAATTTCGTTGGTTCCCTAGATGATTAGGAAGAGATGGCGACTCCACAGATCAGTGAAGCTTTCATAGATTTACCCTGGTATGTAGACATTATATTTGTTTTACTAAACTTATAAGCTCCTTATGGCTTATCTAGAACTAAAGCTAGATTTTTAAAAATAAAGAAATGAAATATTGTATCATAGATAATTCTTTACTTTGAAAAGATAATGGTGGCACTCTATTGAATTGTTTGTTAAAAGATGACGCTGACAAAGTTATGCAAGAATTTCATGAAGGAGATTGTGGAGGACACCTATATTGGAAAACAAATGCTGATAAGATTCTAAGCGTAGATTTCTACTGGCCCACCCTTTTTGCAGATGTCAAGAAACATGTGACCTCCTGTCAGAAGTGCCAAATATTTGAGGGCAAAAGGAAACTCTTACCCTTACCTCTCAAACCCATCTCCATAGAAATGCCCTTTCAACAATGTGGTTTAGACTTCATTGGGAAAATTCGCCCATCCTCCTTGGCCCAACATAAATGGATTTTGACAGCTAGTGATTAATTTACTAAATGGATAGAATCCATCCCTTCTATACAAGCCATAGACTCTGTCATCATTTCATTCCTTGAAAACAACATCCTTTCTAGGTTTGGATTCCCCCAAAAGCTCATTACTGATAATGCAGCTGCTTTCAAATCCAAGAAAATGGTAGAATTTTGTAACTGGTATCAAATTACCCTTGGCCATTCCACTACCTATTACCCTCAAGGTAATGGAATTGCAGAATCCTCAAACAAAATCCTTGTCAATATCATCAAGAAACTGCTAGAAGGCAACAAGAAGACCTGGAACAAAAAGTTGGTCAATACCTTATGGGCAAACAAATTAACTACTAAAAAGTCCATTGGTACATCTCCTTACTAGATAGTATATGGAATGGATGTTGGTTTTCCATCCTCTTTAGGAGTACCCGTGATGAAAATGATTCAAGAGTTGCAAGTAGAACTAAATGATATCAAAAGGAGGATAAATCAGACAATACATTTGCAACAAACTAGAGAAGAAGTCTATGTCAAATCAAAAGTGATCCGGGATAAAGTCAAACATATTTTCGACAAGAAAACCAAAGCTGATGATTTTTACATAGGTGATAAAGTTATCAAATGCGATTCTAGAAGAGAAGAGAAGGATAAACATGGCGAATTTGATTTCCTATGGCAAGGCCCTTACATCATTTATGTTTACAGAGGTAACAATGCATTTTTCTTGAGATAGTTAGATGGAACAGGTCTACCAGGAGGACCCATCAATGGTAGAATGTTGAAGCATTACTTATCCACATATTAACAGTAGTTCATTTTACTTTTCTCATTGTATATAACATTGCAGAGTTTAGAATCGATTCGATGGTAATATTTTAAAGTTGAAGCTCGGAAAGAAGGTCCCGAGCTTTGAAAGATGTACCATGATATGTACGAATAAAGCAGATCACAGAGGAGCAGTTGCAAGGAAACCAAAGTCATAATTTCAAAGGCTATTGGTCTTAAAGTTCTTGACATTTCACTAGGAAATGCCATCCCCATGTGGAGCCACTATTAGGGTCCTATAATAATAAGATTCATAATTTTAAATTTTCTATCGTTAGTCTTATAATATTGTATATAATTTTTCTTTCTGCAAAATGCTTTCCATATTAAAAATTAATAAATGTAAAGAGGGTCTGTCCTAAAAGAATAATCAAAGGAAAAAAAGAAAGAAAAACGTTCAAAAAAGTGAAAAATATGAACCCCAAAAAGAGAAAAACATAGATCATGAAAGTGTGCAAATTGAAATGCCACTACCATTTTGCATTAATTTGAAAAATAAAATTGTGTGTAACTTGTCCAAAATACCACAATGCATGGTGGTCAAATAGTTTAATATTGACTCGTTCATGCTTTAAATTTCATGTTGACAGATAGAGAATAAAGATCTAGCCAGACTATTTAATCTTGGTAGATCAGTAGTTAGGTAGAGAATAATAATGGGCTCATCAGTTTAATCTGAGCCATTGGAAGTTATACGGTTAGAATTAGATAGTTTTCTTATCAAAAGAAAATGAGATAAAGGGTAAGAAAGGTCAAATGCATCCATTGAAATGAAGAAAAAATGTTAGGGTAAATAAAGGGTAGGTAGAATATGTTTTGCAAAGTGCACAAAGTTTCTAAGTTGAAAGCACATTTATCATGCTTAATCCTATGTTTCATGTGCAGAAGGAATTAAGAAAAAGAAAGGATATTCACCAAAGTTTGTTTACTAATTTTCCCTCATTTTAGCCTTTGTCCCTTTATTTCACACATTCCCCTACACCTTACCCTTCAAAAAATCATTCCCCCTTCCCAAAACCCTTTTCCCTAGTGTGAAACCCATTCCTCATCACAAATATCACATTCCCCCTTATTAATTTCCCTTTTCCCCCCTTCAAAACCCACAAAACCCTTTATCCTAAGTTTTTCCCAAAGTCCCGCTTATAAATCCCCCACATTATAAATTGCTTGACAACCTTATTAACCCATCAACCCTTGTTGCAGTAAAAAAATCTCACCGTATAACCTATGGTGAAACCTTATTAACCCGACTCCTTATATTAAATCCCAACATTATTTATTAATTAATTACAATTCTTTGTAATTAAACCTCGGGCCCCACCAACCACTTTCCTGACTCCGTTAGTGTAACTTCCCACCCCCAAATCTAACGGTGCACAACCATATCACACAGATTCATTGTTCGATAGTTAATGGCCTGAGAGCACGTGAGGTTCGTGGTTTTGGCTGGGTACTATTCTGCTATGTGGCGGCACCAGGTTATATCGCATGCTCATGCAAAATACTGCTCACCATCCAAAAGTGGTGCGATATCGCACAAAACCACACCCATGCCTAAAGGAAAAAATGCCTGCTATTTAGTGGCCAAATTTCATGCCAAAATGTAACCGTTATCCGTTAAAAGGTCGAAAAATCTCCAATTTTCTCTTTTCGTTCATTTTCACTATAAACCTTCGCTAAGCCATTTGTGACACCATTAACCTCTTAGTGACCAATTCATCCACTTTTACCACCCAAAGACGTTGCAGACACCAAATTGAAGTAGCATATAGCCATTTCAAGCCTTAGTAGCCTGTGAAACTACCACAGAACCTCGTCTGCACACCAAATCGCCAATTTCCAAGTATTCTTGAAAAACCCAGAATGACCCTGTCAATTTGAAAAATTCACAATAATTATTGAATGGTTAATTAATTAAAGTAATTAAGAAACCTTATTGAATTGAAGAGAAACATATTGCACATCCCAAACGCTTTTTTACAAACTGTAAATTACCCTCCCACTATTCCAGACCTTCTAAACCTCCCTCCTGAAATCACTGAAAGCGTAATTCAATTCATTAAACCCAATTATGGATTCCCAAACCTCTCTGGATGTAAAACCCATGCAAACCCCTCACCTGGATATTGACTAGCTTGCATTAGCACATACAAACTTTTAAATTAATGACACTGCTTCCCCTGCCTACCTACTAAAACTCCAATGCTAGAGTAAAGAAATTTTTTTGAACCAGAATGATGACATTCTCCTATGGGAGTCCAATTTTCCCAAGTACTTGTTCCTAGAAGTAAACCCATTCCCATAAATGTTCCACTTCTACCAAGCTTGCTACATTCCTAGTTAAACAGACATAGCCACCCCCGACCAACAAGTTTTATTCACCATCATTGCAAAATCCATTAATCAAATGCTGCAAATCCAACCAATCCCAAATGAGACCCCACTTTCAATTTAAGGCTTAATTGACCTTTATACCAAGTTAGACCTTCCCAGGATGGCCCATATTTTTCAAGCTTTCATCATAGAGGAGTCTCATACTCCAATAGATAGTCCTCCATATGCTGCCACCATTTTTTCTAAGATAGGGAGACAAATTATAACCATGATCTCTTGCATTCTAGGGTACACCAGAGATGAACATATGGATGACATTGTCCTTTCCTTCCTTTCCATTTTTAGCGAAGGCAAGCCTCCTGCTATAGTTTACAACTATGCTCAGTTCATAGCAGATAGAATCCATGAGCATTTTATCAGATTACCAACTGAGAGATTCTTTAAATATTCATCAGTTTTGTTTCACATGTTCCTGTATTATCATTCAGATAAATTTCTTGTCAGCATCCAAAATTTGGACACCAAAGGTAATCCAAGATGGGTCATCTATTGGACACAATTGATCCAAAAATTCTCAACTATTTTTTCCTATAAAGACTTCATTGATTCATTTTTCCATCGAGTTATAAATATGCTAAATAATAGGTATCAGCCCAGTATCAGCCAAGAGATTAAAATAATTTTACAACTGGAAAAGAAAAGTAGAGTGGGAGAATAGTATCTATACCAAGACAGCATAAAGGTAAGAATATATGGATGCCAACTAGCTCCCTAAAATTGCCCAAATACCTCCCCATGAGGATATTTGCATTAGAATACTTTAGGAAGATTATAAACTCCGATGAAGTCAATTTCCTATTAACTAGGAAGAAGACCCATTTCAAAATGAAAAATAAATTGCTCCCTTATATTTGTAATAATAGGGAAGCTAGACCAGAGGTAGATAAGTTTTTACAACAGATGAATTTCAAGAATAGTTTTATGTGGTAGTATGACCCTCATTGGGTCATAAACAAGCTAAGGATCAAAGTCAAATTGGGTCCTTTCATACATCGTACTAGGTCGGATGATGAGAGGTTTTCCAACCATTCATAATTGTTGGAAAACATTTTGATAGATATGGACAAAAATGTAGTAGACGTGGAGACTACATTATTAGATGTGGAAAAGCATATTGATACTAGTTCCTTTTTGCAGGTTCCAGAACTACTGGAACAAACAACTATTACTCCCCTCCTATATACTCTAGAAAATGAAGATAGAAAGCAAAAAGAACCAGGGAATAAGGTTGTAGTTCAACCATGGAAACCACAGATGAACAATTTGAGATCAGTTACAGGAAGAGACCCAAGCTTATTCCCGTAACTGAACAAGAAGACACCATTGGAACAATGGAAATCACTGACACTAACACAACAGTGGGAAGCAAAAAATGCCCACCATATTCAGGTGAAACTCAACAACCTTCTACTTCAAAATCTCAACTTATTGACAAACAACTCAACATTGAAGTCTCTTCATCCAGTAAGCCTGTGGATAAAGAGAAAGATATTAAAGAAAAATACAAGGAAATTAAGTTGAGGAATGAGACATTGAATGTTAAGACTTATGCCCAGTACTTCAAGCAAACAACTTCCAATAAAAATAGTTTAATGTTAGCCTTTGAAATTAACGTTTGGAAGATGCAAATGACATTCATGCAAGCTATAGTCCAATAGCCAACATCATCAACAGACTATAAGAAAACAGAATTTGAAGTTTTGGCTAGGAACGTTCACCCCATTGACCAAATTTAGTATCACAAACATGTAGGTGACATGATCTATTCCATAATGACAAATAAAGATATGTTGTGCACAAACTTCAAGGTTCATTGGATAATATCACTACACAGTACAAACTAGAAAGGCCTCCTCATAGGCCAAGGACAACAAAATCAAGTCACTCAATGACTTGGTGATTGAGCTTGGGTATAATCCCAATGATGTCAAAGCTACAGAGAAGCTGATAAAGAAAAATAATGAGGATATTGTTGCTTTGAAGAAGCAACTGAAACTTCCTCATTCAGAGCATCCATAGACAAAATAGGTCTTAGAAAGTCAAACTTAGCAGGAGGAGATGATGGATCTCATTCTCCAAGTAAATGACCAATTGAAAGAAATGGAAAAGGAATTGGACAATTTGATACTATTAAAACATGCCAACCTTGAGACTACCATTCCCATTCCAAAAATCACTACAACACTACCATCCACCTTGGCAGCTTCATTGGCTCCTACAGCTCCACTGGCTACAACACTTCCAGCTGCAACAACATCTACATCAACAATAGGTTCAACAAAAAAAAAGCAACTAAACCAAGTGATGAGGCTAGAAAATTGGTCAAAGAAATGGAGAACATGTCCATTCATACATCTGAGATAAATAAACTCAAAGAAAAGTTAAGGAGTTTGGAGGATGAGATGAAAAATTCCCAAATTATGCACAAGGATGAAGTTTAGAAGTCAACCAAGTTGACTGAAAGAATGAAGAGCTTGGAAAAGGAATTGAAATTAAAGGAGCCACTTGGCCAAGCTAAAGAATAATTATGGGCCAATATCGTTGACTTTGTCAATGATATTTGGCCATCCATTCAAGTCATCTTTGAACAAAATGATTTAGTCAAAGAGGCTATAGAAGCAATTCAGAGAGTTAAGGCTGAACTCAGAGAGATGCCAGAAGAAGCCATTGGATTAATCCATTTCCTTAACTCTAAAAAAAATATGAGTTGCAGGAGATGGACATACTTGACAGGACTGGAACCACAATAGAGGTGAAAAAGGTGCTCATCAAGAGGAATTTAATGATAAACCTTGAAGAAAAATTCCAAACCATACAACTGGCTATAGAGAGGTTCATGGTTAAGTTTGATGCTCTAAGGCAGAAAGTTTTTCCAAATCCCTTGGTGATAAATGACAAATTGATGCAACAGGAGAATCAGAGAGGTGGAAAGAGACCAATCCAATAATTACTCTATGAATGGGATGCCTACTTGAAAGGTTATGTACAAAACTTTTTAGAACCTATTCTACGTCCAGCATGAGGTAAAACACCTTTTTGTTTAGAGACCCACATTTTCCTAGTACACAAAAGTAGATGAAATCTACAAGAGGATGGTAAATATTCAATTACCAGATGTAGACACATGGGAAAATTTAAATGACCTACTGTAAAAATGGATAGTAAAAGAGAAAAAAACACAGTAAAAGAAAAGTGACAGATTAGCTATATGAAACAGTATTAGGTGAAAGTGTATGAGTTAAAAGGGAAAATTGAAAAGAACAGTCAGCGTGAAGACCAACAACAAGGTAGAGAATAAACAACAAAATATCAAAGCATTAAAAAAGCACAAACAAATAAACTGGGACAACATACAACAATTGAACATCTATCTCTATCTTCTGGCATGAAGATATTTCTTTTTCCTAGATTAATTCCCAAGACAGTTTGGGATATTTTGTAAACTATTTTTATATAAATACTTAATAATTTGAACTATTAGGTGTGGATTACTAGACATTTCTATAGTTGTATTGATCTGTAACCTGAGGGTTCATTGTACCCAATTTTTCATGTCAACGGACTGGACTGAGTGATAAAGAGATTGCATTACAAGATTCATGTGTTTGGCTACTTTAGTGAGGTATTTTATTTTTTCAAATTGATATTTTCTTATGTATTTCACAAACTCGCCTGTTATCTAAATTGAATGAATTAACTGGAAATTTATTTCAGAATTTGTTTAAGTACACTATGTCTTGAATAGTTAATCATTTCAATATTTTCTTTTGATATTCGAATATGAGAATCCTTAATTTCTCTCTCATCCCGGTTGACCTCTTTCACTTCATTCATAATCTAGTTTAAGGAACCCTTAATTGCTCCTTGCATCCGATTGAAACCACTTCACCATCCAACCTTGAATCTGAATTTACTCGTCTACCTTTCCCTGTGAACGTTATTTTTGGAACTTGATCCAGTCATGTTTTCTTGAAATTTGACTCCATAGCCCAATGGTAAATGACATCCCTCTATCCATCTAAGTAAGTGATCCCACTGCTAAATCAAAATCAAAACCCAAGTACAATCAAAACTAGCCTAAAATCAATTAACTAAACAAAGTTAAATCATAAGGAGAGAGCCTTCTCTGAGCGTTAGGAAGGCTAGATCCTAATCACCGAAGTAGGTTTGTGGTTACCTCTATCATTTCTTTCACAAAAACTATAGAGAAATTTTGGTTGACAACACCATCTAAAGACAAAGCACGTTGATGTTTAGTATCACTTCGTGAGGGATATGGTAGAAGACAAAATGTGTTACTAGTAAAGGTGGACACTTTGAAGAATATTGCAGATGCATTGACAAAATCTATGAGCTCTGAGAAGTTCTCTTGGTGTAGAGAAACAATGGGTGTTGTCGGGCTCGATAAATGACTAAGCTCTCTTGTGGCCCCATGTGGAAAGAAAACAACAAGTGGGATAATGTTGGGTTGTGTTATATTCTTTCGATGACTAGCCACCCTAGTTAACCAGGGGTTTAAAGGAGGGGCGGAGTCCCCCCCCCCCTCATTGTGGCGATTGCGTGGTAGGGGGTGGGCATAAGGGTTTTGAAGTGGGTGGTTAGCCCCCCTCTACGTGCTCCAGGCAGTGCCCTGGGGAAGTTTTTTTTGATCCTATATTAGGTGGGCGGACCTACCTATGGTTTTTGTGCATGGTTTTCGATCCATGGTATTTTATGGCTTGGCATGTATATATATGTATTGTAAAATTAAAATGAAAGTAATGAAAAATAAAGCTGGTAGTCTCGGTTTTGGGACCCACGAGAAAATCTCTGAGTATATTTTTTTATGTGTTATGCCCTCGCTATTATTTATTTTCTGTGTTTTAGAATTATTATGCAACTAATTTATGTATGGGGTTAAAACCTACAATTTTCTTCAGTTTTTGTTTGGTTTGGCTTCTTGCCTCCTCTTGATGCTTCTTCCATACATGAACTGAAGCCAATTGAGAGCGAGTCAAGCGAAGCCACTATAGACAACATTCCTCTTCATTATGCAACAAAATTCATGGAGAATAAGCTTAAGTGTAGGCCTACTAGTTATGCTAAACATTTCATAATTTTAGGAGGCCTTACTTTGATTCGATTTTTCCTTCTTTTTTTTTTATTTCATTAGTTAAGCCATGCATGTCTATTTGTTTTTGTAATTTTCTATACAAGGTAGGCTATTTAATTCATTTTTTTTTCCTATGCATTATTTTCATAACTGTCTACTCCATATTCTATGGTTTATAGAATGTGTTCCTTTGACATTGAAATTCCTAATAATTTTAAATTGTGATGTTCATGAATATTATTTGAATTTCATTAATGTTGTTGAATATGTTTTCCTATAATGTTAACAAAAGTAGTTCAGAAGTGTTTCTATAAATTGTCTCAAATGTGGGGCATTATAACACAAATCAACAATGTTGTTAACGTCCAAGCTATTGTTAATTAGGAATGAAAAATAATAGTATTACAATATGGAGATGTGATCTTTAAGATCCTAGTTCAATATTTCACTTCAAATATCAATACAACTCATTCTGCCTTAACGTTGGTTCATTGGATTTTGATATGCACCTTTTTTTGCATCATTTATTGTTGTAGTGTTTTTCAAAAGAATCAATGGCTTACACAACTATGGAATACATGGATGGAATGTGCTTATGTTGTTCATTATAACATTTTTTCTTTAGGGGCCCTTGTCTGGAAGCATCTTCTTTTACCTGATTATGTGTCCAAAGATGAAGTACTAAAAGCACCATCAATGTAGTATATTGCACTACAAAATGAAGTTGGCAAGGTTTGACTTCCTCTACTACGACTCTTGTTCTGATGTTGGAGAGTAAGAATATAGTGTAGCACAAAACCCCAATGCCATACATAGAGGATTTTTTCTAGAGGAAAATAGAAAAGAGGTTTGGCATTTTCTTCCTTTTTACTAAAGAAGTAAATGCTATTTTATTAAGGGTATAAACAATCATGTTGGGTTCTTTAGTTTCCTCTAATATTTGAGTACGTGGACACATGCTCAAATTATTATATTTCATTGCTGGTTATTTTTTTGCTTATCATCTTTATTTTTCTTACTATAATCCTATTCTCTATGGATCCTTTTGTTATTCCCCTGCATCTATTCTATAAAGGAAGAGGGCGGATGAAGTGTATTTGTGTATTATGTAGTTATTTTTTCTTTCAGGTTATTGTCTCCACACCCCTTTTCTAGTTGAAGTGCTTGTGGGAGGATATAGTTATCATTAAGAGATAGAGAGTACTTCTTTTGTGTCCACGCAATTGCATCTTTGGATACTTGTGCTTGATGTTGATTTGTAATTGTTTGAATGCCCCTTGGATATTTTTTTGGTGTAATGGATATTAGCCAAACTTTGTGCTTACAATTTTAACATATGTTTAGTGGTTACATTTTAGGATCATTGTTATTGATAATTGTATTTTGACATCTTGAATTAATTAATAATGATAAGCACTCCCAATTAGTTTTCTAGACCCCATAGCTAGTGGGATTCAAGCATGTAGCTCATTAGTCATAATTGCATCATATATACTCACAATTTTACTTTTTGGCATGAAAATCAGTTTTTTAGAGGCAAATTTTTATGTTGTCACAATAAATTTACATGATTCACAAGGTTAGAAATCAATATTTGGTGTAATTGTAGATTTTAAGTTTGATAATTATAGGTCATTTATAGGCTATAAATGTCTTCAAAGTTTCACTTCTAATTGAGTATTCAACTTTGATGCTATTTTGTTTGTTTAGTAAAATATTTTCCAAGACTTTACAAAGTTTTATAATTTATTTAAAGTTGTATAATTTACAATTTATAAAGTTTCAAGTTTTAATTGTTTAAAGTCTAATTCATTAAAGGGTGCTAGCACAATGGAAGAGCACTTGATTTACAAGCAAGAGGTTGGTGGTTCGATTCCATTGTGCCCTGATATTCATATGTAATGGTGATGAAATTTTTTTGGTGATAGAGGCTATTTTTACCATCACCAATAATGTTATGATGACATTTTTCGACCCTCAACAATGAGCTTATGGTGAAATTTTTTGACCCTCACCAAAATATGAAATGGTGACGGTTAATGATTGCCACCATATATATGCATCAATACCCACAACCATGAAAGGTACATCACCATAAATCATTGTTGTCCAAATGAAATGGTGATAGTCACTATCATCATTATAATCATTATTTGTGACAGACCTTGAACATCACCACAATATCTATACTAGTGGCCATGCCACCTTTGGTGACATTCAATATTTTGGTGACAGAGGCTAAGGTCCTTCACCATTGCTCAAATGAAATGGAAATGGTCACTATTTGTCATTATAAATCATTATTGGTGATGAACCTTGAATTTCACCACAATACCTATATTTTTCTTGACACCATCTTTGGTGACATTTAGTGTTCTGGTGACAGAGGTTAAGGTTAGTCACCATTGCTCATATGAAATGGTGACGTCACTATCCGTCATTATAAATCATTATTTGTGATGAACCTTGAATATCACCACAATACCTATATTTTTGGCAACACCACATTTGGTAGTGTTCAATTTTTGGTGAAGAAGGCTCTTTTGACCATCACCAATGAGCTTATGGTGACATTTTTTAACCCTCACCAATTTCATTTTTTCTTGTAGTTACTAATTTTTAAAATAAAAATCATCAAGCCTTGTATCCTCCATTAACATTTTTCCCATCATATGTTGATTTTGCCGCACAACTTGTGAGAGTCTCAACTATTCCCTCATCAGCATTTTCTTCATGATGGTTTTCAATTTCTGAATGAGACTTTTAGCTACTATCCTTTTAACATTATCATTATCTCTATATTCAAGTTTTACTTCTTTTTTAAGTTCACAAATAACTTCTTCCTCTACAGTAAATGTCATTTTATGTAGCTCAACTCATTTGAGCTTTTCTTCCAATTGAGCATATATCTTATATTTAATCTCCTTGAGTTTCTACATCAACTAAGAATTTGATCTTTCTCTTATCTTTACTTGCAACAAATTCCATTTTACATTCTTTTACAGAGTCCATTTGTAAGTCTGGTCTTCCTCATGTTTATGTAGCATACGTCTCATAATATGTAGTTACAATTTAATTTCTACTACTTCTCTATCAAGTTTTCTCTTCTTTCATCTACTACAACTTCTCTTTAAACCTTTACTATGGCCCTCAGTAGTTACAAATATGATTCTTTCATGAGATTCTCCCTTATAATGGTGAGTTTCACACATGCCACTGCAACAAGTTGAATCCCCCAACCCATTTGTAAATACCATACTAAGCTCTTCCATGCATAGCCTTCTCTTGGTATTTCTTCTATTTCCATCCTCTTTAATCTTCATTTGAGAAATATATGCTCTTCTGACTTATGCATGTAATTTAGTCACCTTTTTCCTTTGAGAAATTTTTTATTCTTCCTCACTTTCTACTACAAGGTTCCTTTCGATAATCCTCAATTGCAAGCATGCATCATTGTTACATGTATTCAACAATTAGTACAAAATTAAGTGAAAAATAAAGAGCATTACCACTTTGTTCAATTTTAACTTGAACACACAACTATTGCTACAAAATTATTCTTACTATTGTCATCCCTTTACTATTGCATACCTTCGTCTTCTTTAAATAAAAACCATTCTTCCTCTTGATTACTTCTTAATTGAATCTGTTCTACTTCAAGGTAGACATCCTCCACTATGTTTGCACAACACCTCACAATCAACAACCCTAAATTTAGTTTAATTTGAAAAAATAGATTTACGTCAATCTGTTGTAAACTCTGCTTCTTTCAAGATCTTCATGTATTTTTATCTAAGATATGCTAAAACATTTAGGTTGATCTGATACCACTCTATGCAATATCGGGTACCTCAGCTGCCAATTGCCCTAGGCTACTCCACTAGAATTTTCATATTAACATCAAATTCAATAGTATTTCATGAAAAATTAACATATGTAGTCAAATCAAGAATATGGATTTACTTTGATAAATTCCAAGAGATATTTTCTCTCACCTTCCACTCTTTTTCTCACCTCATCAAATTACATATGATTCAACTTAACAAATGGTGCAATGAGCAGTCCAAATAGACATTGTAAACTAAACACGCAGTCTCGAAACTTTTTTTTGTAGTCACTATCAAATAATTTTGTAGTGCCCGCTAAAATCTTCTAGGTGCAACAAAATGATTTCGTAGCACCAATTAAAAAATTGTATTGCAGTTTTTGGGAAGGCGAAATGAGTTATCTCCCTCTAGATTCAATTTGTCATGGCCTTCTCTTGCTTATTAACGCTACAAAATACTTACCTTACCTCTCCTCACTGGGCTTTCCATATGATGTTTGAATTCAACAATCAAAATCTCATGACAAAGGTGTTTTGACTGTATTAAAAAAAATAAAAAAAATAAGTGCTATGTTTTTACTGAGGGTATTCACCTCACCGAACCTACATACTCACTAACCTAGAATGTAAAGGAACTTTCCTTATTGAGACTTAAAGCTGACACAACAAGGGTAAAAATGCAAATGCAAAAGACATGACGGTTTAAGCTTCAATTCCCATATTCTTAATGTAAATCAGTTGAACATGTACACACTTTTAAAGATAAACAACACACAGGAATAAATGTGATTGGAAATAGTATATAGCAGATATAGATTCAAGGTAACTACAAAAATTTGATTCATTTAATAGTCACACAACATACAACCCAACATTGTTGTTTATTATGGAAGTCACAAAAAAATACCTTCGATTCACACAAATTGAAGATACAAGCATCCACAAAATCTCATAACTATAGTTACACAAAAGGGCAATGGGTTCCTCTCTTCTCTCCCTCTCTCCACTCTTCTCTCAGGAGCTTCTCTTATATTCAATTTATCATCTCTAAACATTATTTTCATATTGCTTCCCAAATGAAACCAATCATGACAACTACGATTCATAAAGGGTGAATCATTTCCCCTTCTCCAAAAAATAAGGGAAACTGAAAAACTCTGTTTACATTAGAAATAACTCCTCCAAATTATTCTAAAAATCAAAACTGAGTTCGTAATGTAAATATTTACAATCTCTTAAATCATTTAAAAATTTCTCCTAGCATTATCACGTGACTATACCATCACGTTGGTAAGCTCTTTTCCAGATTCTGACATCTTGTGCTCATTCTATACACCTGCCTCAGTTTGTGTGATGTAAATTTTATCAAAGTAAAAAAATAATTAGTATTTCAGATATATATAAATTAAGCAAATTAGTATGATAGTTAAATATATTTTTGTGTGAGTTAAATTTTCTTAAAGTAGAAAACAATATGTATTTATAAAATATAAACCAAGTAAATTGACATGATAATTAAAATATATCGGAGTAAAATTAATAGGTATCTCATATATATATAAATTATGTAAATTATAAATGTTTCTGTCTAAGATAAAAACAAGTATTTAATGATGCTAATGCTTTAAATGGAAAATAATGATCAAATAATTTCATAAATAAATATTATATTTAAATTGTGTGTGTATGAGAAGAGAATTTTATCAAAGTAAGAAATATTAAGTATTTAAGATATATAGAAATTTAAGATAATTATTAGAAATATGAGCATGCAACACCCTCCTAGCTCATTTACACAAGCTAACTAGTCATCTCGGGTAAACATGTGATGAGAAGCCACTATGTTATGATTCAACTCCCCATGTACAATTAAGGAAGTGGAACCGACAAAGCACAACCAATATGACTTTCTACACATGCTACAAAACCTTCAGGATCGAACCAAACCATTGAAGGTGACCAACCCCTGACGTAGCTTGAAACTTCACTACCCTAGAGCCTCTATAACTCCCATGACATGGGAATGCATGTGACTAGGACCCTCTAGTTTCTCCCACAACAAAGTCATGCAAGCATATGTGGACCTTTTCAGCTAATTATGTGTTAGCTACCCTACGTTTTGTGCCATGTTTTCAGGGCCAAGGCTCAGGTCACCACCCAGAACTTCATAAAACTTCCAAAAATGAAAAATAATATTAAAATAATAATACTAATGTAGATTCTTGATCAATGAATTGATTGGACCCCTACTATCCATGACAGTAATTTCATCAAACATGTCACAAATATGTATTCTACAGGTCATAACAACAGATTTGAGCACAGAGTTATCATACTTATCTGAGAATCACTAAGAAGAATTGATGCCTTATCAAATTAGCTGCATTATCATCTATTTGGTGATATATTCATTATTCATTCATGTACAAATCAAAACCTGATGAAATCCATATATCATCATTGTCCTAAAACATGCTCATAACTAGCTATAACCAACAGAAATAATAAGGATACAACAACCATAAATAACACATATAAACAAGTATATTTACCATAAAATAAAAGATGAAAGAAACTATTATTGACATATAAAAATATAGCCAGGTCTAGGACTCCCACGAACCACCCGACCACAGACTAGGTTGAACCAAATATCTCTTTAAGTTAGCCACCCCCATGCCATATTCCAAGCATGAATGTGAAATCTCATGGAACACATCTAAAAAAACAAAACCAGTCCCTCCAAAGGCCAAATGACCTCAACTTTCAACTAGAGATTCCACCTTACACTCGTACATCACTAACCAGCTTCGAACCGTTTATTCCAACCTGGGCTTCCAGGCCTAGTAACTCAACCCACAGTTGTGGTCAAACTTCTAGAGTGTTTTTCCAACCAGGGCTTCCAAGACTACTGAATCAACCCACCGAGGGCTTCTAGAGCATTTCTCTAACCATGGATTCTAGGACTAGTTACTCAACCCAATTTGCTACATGGCCTCTAGAGCGTTTTTTTGGGTAAGGCTTTTAGGAAATAGTAACTCAACCCACAACGAAAGGAATAGTAGAACCAACTAGAAAATAAAAGGAGTGACACCTAGCACACCATGGCTATCCAATAAATGGAAATATTAAGCCAATCAACCCTCAATCTAGCCATTCTTCCATGCCAATGATAGATCATAACCAAGAGACCACATGCATATGCCATGCATGCCAAAACTAGCAAGGAAATCATACATGAAACTTGGTTGGTGCAAGAAAAACCTAATGTAACTTTCATTATCCCCTTTTCTTTCTTGCCCCAAAATTCCAAGTATACCACACTCATCCAAGGGTTCTCCAAGTAACTCTAAGTTTCCAAGAGTGAGAGAGAGAGAGAGAGAGTAAAATAGAGAGCTCTGAGCTAAAACTGACAAAAGTTTGAACTAACAAAAGCTACAAACTGATCCTCAGAAGCCTATTTATTAATGATACCTCTATCTTTTGTATTTTCCATTATTTTCCTTCATTTTCCTCCTCACATGTAACTGCTAACCTATCGTAGGGGCTACAACCAACTTCCAAATTTTTTCCTTAACTTCGTTTTTGAGCCTCCCCACAAACTTTTCACAACAGCATGTATTGCATTATCAAGTACACAAGCTTCACTGATTTTATTGCAGAATGAAAACCTATCCATGAGATCTTGTTGCATTCGCCTCACATATTTTTTCTTCGGACTTGGTCTAATTGCAGACTGATAAAATCCCTCAAGAAATTGCACAATTATGGAGGAGAACCAGCCTTCCATCCATAAATTGCGCAATTATGTTCGGAAGCCTGTTGGGCTCCAAAATTGCACAAATATTCTAGTCAAGCTTCACTGAGAAAATTTACACAATTCCTCCCAACAGGGGTAGCTCAGCCAAGAAATTGTGCCATTCTGGGTAGCAATCAATTGCTACGCCCAACAATTACACAAATCTTATGGCCAGCCTTCCCAACTCCCTCTCAAAAATGCACATTTTTTCCTCCTAGCTGATCGGGCTGCTGCATGTGCAACTAAGTTGCTCGATTCCACCTAGGACCAAGTAAAATTGAATTTCATGCATGGGTTGCCTTTTCCTAGAATAAAATATGCTACATACAAAAGGTACCCCTTGTTTTAGGGAGCTATTTTTAGCTCCTCGAGGTTACATGCAAATATCATTTTGGAATCTTTCATCCAAGTTTTGCTTTTTCCTAGATTTGTGGCATGCATGTCATGAGCTTTAAACTTATTTATTTGACACATCAAAGCTCATTTCCTCACATCAATCTTGGACCTCTAACATCCCACATCACATCCAAGACACTTCGACACATCCAACACAACTATTCACGACTAAATTGCCTTAACTTGTCTTTTGCAGCATTTCCATCGCTTTTTGTGTTTTCACTTTTGTGAGTGTTGTTTTCTTGATTTATTTGAACACTTGCTATCATTTTCATGCATACAAGCTTGTACTAGCATTGTTTTAGTTTTCGTTAGCATCTCACTATTGTCGCATGCATGAAACTGTTTTGCACAAATAGTTGCTAATGCGGTAACTCGCTTTACCCACATGCATGTTGTTCCATTTTCTGAATATTTCATTCATTGTTTGCATGCATGATAAATCACTCCTACTTACACTTAGTATCACCATGCATTCACACTCACATTATATTCAATTGCCTGTCGGCGGGTCCGCATAGCCTTGGCCCGGACTCTACCTCACCTAGACAACATTGCGTAATCCGGAGAAGGAAGTTCATGTCTTCCACTCAGGAAATGCACATTTCTTCCTAGTGACTTTCCTCTAGGCTTACATTGTGAAATTCTAAGGTACAATGACTGCTGGCCCAAAAAAATGTGCAATGCAGTCACTAAGACTGTAACCATCGACACCTGAAATTACGCATTGCGCAAGTCCAACAGCTAGTCAGCCAACCTGGATTGTGCATTGTGCCATTCTAGTAGTCAATCAGCCTCCCTAGACAACCCAAATCGCCTTTTTCACAGTTCTGGCAGATAGTTACCCAGCCTCCCAGACGAAATTGCACAATCCTTGCCAGTCAATTCCAGGGTATGTTGCATGTCATTCCTCAAATTTTCTTTGGTTTTCACTGACATATTTCTTGCCATGCATGTCACTTTTCCTCTAGATCTAGTAGGTGTTCATTTGCCTCTTAGAAGTTTAATATCAATGGCCTCCAAGAGAGAAGGATCAAAGGATACTGACGGAGGTTCAACTAGAGGAGTAGCTGAGTGAGTGTCTACAAGTCTACCAATCTATGAAGATACCAAATTGATTGTAGACAAGGACATCAAGCAAAAATGGCAAGAGGTCAATGATGCCTTTGCAGGCACATTTGAGGAAAACTTCGAAGACCACCAAGTATATGTGAACATTCATAAGTTCGACTTGTACCGATTGCATGCAGATACCCTGCATTCCCATTCACATACATGATACACTAGATCGTGTTGCATATTGATCCTGAGATAATGATTTTGAGCAGTGTCAATTGGACAAGGATCACAACCTTTAGGGCATAGGAAAATGATGAAATGTATCATATTTTAGAGCCCATGATCATCATGGAGACACCCTTCAACTTACCAAATAGAAATGCCAACTCCAGAGACATTTTGAAGAACCGGGTAAAGGAGCTAGTTAAATTCAGGATGACACCCAACTAGATCTATAAGATAAAGATACTACAAAAGGCATATCAATACTTGGTCATATTTGCATGTCAGCTATATGGCAAAGAAAGCATAGAAACCTCCCCACAGAGTTGGGTGGGCACATTGGACGAACTGGCCAGAGAAGGAAAGACATGTAACTGGTCTGACATGTTGGCTTATCAGCTGAAGAACATGTAACAAGGGCACGACATCCACTGTTAGGGTCCCACCCTAACCCCCTTATTTATGTCATGGGATCACGTCATAGTCAAGAGTCAATAAAGCCCATATTAATATTTGTAAGTGGTTAACCCGCAATTAATGACGCGACCACAGTTAGTTGCAAATGGGCGGTAGTATTAGATAGATGGTATTAATAAAACCCAAGATATTGGCTCGTGGTATTGCATGTATGAGTCATATATAAAGGATAGAGACTCCCTGCGAGGAGCATTGTGTCTTGTTTTGTAATCAAGCTCTGCTCTATTGGAGGTTGCCCCCTCGAAGAGGCCTGTGAACATTTCTCTCTGAATAATAAAATCATTGCTATTCTGTGTTCTGGGTATATTTTCTTCGCATATTCTGTGTTCTCGGTATCTTTTCTTCGCTTGGGTATTGTTTTGCAGGTTAAGAGCATAACAAGTGGTATCAGAGCACTTTCCAGGGCTCGGTGGGATCTCCAAATTTTAGCAAAATGTTTTTTTGGCTAGAGACGTGTTCCGGTGTCTTTAAACCACGGGATCTGTCGTTAAGCGCATAAATCTGCGGATTTGGGGAGGCATGCACGCAGGAAATACAAGAGGTGGTCACGTCTGTTGGACTCCCTTGTAACCCCTGTGGGTACCCCTTCGAGTAGTAGCGCATTAGGCAGAACCGCGCACAGACTGTCTTCCACGTACCCTCTGGGTATATAGGAAGCCCCCTAGCTCCCTTGAAACCTTGCCATAGATAAACCTTCGGTCGTCTTGTACCAGTACGACAAGCTGAGCAAGGTGGTACCATTCAATTTCTTAGTAAAAATTTTTAGGTGGTCCCAATTTTTCATCAGGTTGGTGTATGGTCGAAACTCGCGCTCAAGCGATGGCCAATGAAAGGATCGACAAAATTGAAAACTATGTCAACTCCCTCCAAACTGCGGTGAACAAGATCGAACTTAACCTTCAAGGAATGAGTGACCACATAGAACTTGAGCTTAAAGGAATGAGTAACCAGATACTGGAGGCATTCTCAAAGGGCAAGAAGCCAGCCCATGAGGAGGCGTATAATGGCATACCATGAGGGTGAGTCTAGCCACTCTCCTCACGTTTGGCACTCCCATCCACCACCCAGTCAGCGACCTCCCAAGTTGGATATGCAGAAATTTGACGGTTCTCACACATCCGCATGGCTAGCACAAATGGAGTAGTACTTCCAATTGAATCATATCACAGATGAGGGGACTAAGCTTATGGTTGGCACCATGTACTTGGACAATGAATGATGGCAATGGAAGGAATGGCATCAGCGTTGCAATGGACATTTTCAGAATTGGGCCCAATTTGCCAAAACTCTTCGCAGTCGCTTTGAACAGGAAGACTCTTTTTTGGGGCGTCTCACTAAGCTCCGAAAGACGGGTACAGTGGAGGAATATATTACTGCTTTTGAAGCCTTAGCCTTCCGCACTAAGGGTCTCACAGATGAGTTCTACATGGAATGCTTTATCAGCGGTCTTAAAGAAGCCATCAAAGCTCAGGTTCTACTCCACCACCCTCCCACATGGACAGAGGCTTGCCAGGTAGCCTGTAAGGTGGAACGTGCATCAACAGCCCAATCCAGCCGCCCCAACTTCCCCGCTAAAGGTCGTCCCTCACAGGCTCCCAATATGACTCAGACACTTAAGATTCAAAAGGTGTCACTTGCGGAAATGGCCGAAAGAAGGAAGCAAGGACTATGTTACTACTGTGATGAAAAATATTCCCCGGGTCATAAATGCAAAGAGCACAAGTTTTTTCAAATAGATGCCACTGACTACAGCTCCACAGAGGAAGATCCACCACTTGAGGAACCGGAGGCGATAGAAGAAGATAACCAACAGGAGATTGTATCTGATGAACCAATTATTTCGCTGAATGCATTGGCAGGAATTTCTTCCCCTCAAACTCTCAAAATCAGGGGTTTTCTTAAACATCGCCCAGTAGTAGTCTTGATTGATAGTGGAAGTACCCATAATTTCATCCACCAAAAGATCGCTGAAGCAGCACATTGTTTCGTCCGGGCAGTTTCTAACTTCCAAGTCCAGATTGCAGATGGGGGCACAATGAAATGTGAAGGTCGCTGTGAAAATGTCAAAATTCAAATGGGGGATTATCAATTGAAAACCCACATGTTTGCAATACACATGGGGGGTTGTGACATTGTCCTTGGCGCGGAATGGCTCCGCACTCTTGGGCCAATCACAATGGATTTCCAGGAGTTATATATGAGTTTTAAGCAGAACAACTCCACACATACCCTCCGTGGACTACAGGCGAGAGCCCCCTCTATCATCAGCTCGCATAGGATGGAAAAATTGTTAAAAAAGGGCCATCATGGAGTGGTAGCTCAATTTAATTCCATCTAGGTAGTCGACACCATGCCCCCGCCAATTCATCCTGAGATGTAACAGATTTTAAATAAACATCGGACTGTCTTTGACAAGCCTCATGAGCTTCCACCCTCGCGAGGGGAACATGATCATAGCATCACATTGGTTCTAGGGGCCCAACCCCCAAATGTGAGGCCATACAGATATCCGTTCACCCAAAAGAATGAAATAGAAAAAATCATCAAGGAATTGTTGGAAGCAGGTGTCATTCGTCCCAGCATTAGTCCTTATTCATCTCCAGTGGTCATGGTCCTCAAGAAAGATGGGGAGTGGCGGATGTGTCCAAACTTCAGGGCCCTCAATAAGTTAACAGTCAAAGATAAATTTCCCATCCCAGTGGTTGACGATTTGCTGGACAAACTCAATGGGGCTCAATTCTTCACTAAGTTGGATCTTCGCTTAGGCTACCACCAAATTCGCATGAAGGAAGTCGACATTCCCAAGACAGCTTTCAGAACTCATGAAGGCCATTATGAGTTCCTGGTCATGCCATTTGGTCTCTGTAATGCCCCCTCTACTTTTCAGACTTATGAATCACCTCCTCAAACCATATCTCAGAAAATTTGTCCTTGTCTTCTTCGATGACATCCTCATCTATAGTGGCACATGGGCGGCACATCTTCAGCATGTAGATCTACTCTTGCAACTGCTCCGCACGCATAAATTATTTGTCAAGATGTCTAAGTGTTCGTTCGGCATGGAAGAAGTTGAGTATTTGGGCCACATTGTGGGGCGTGAAGGTGTCAAGGTGGACCCAAAAAAGATCCAGGCAATGCAAGAATGGCCTCAACCTAAGACCTTGAAAAGCTTGAGAGGATTTTTGGGTCTCACAGGCTATTATCATAAATTTGTCCGCAACTATGGCCGCATAGCGAAGCCCCTAACGCAACTCCTAAAGAAAAATTCCTTCTTCTGGAACGAAGAAGCACAACAGGCATTTACCGCTCTCAAAACCGCCATGTGTTCCACTCCTGTCTTAGCACTACCGGACTTCACCAAATCATTTTTCATTGAATCTGATGCTTCGGGAATAGGTATTGTAGCAGTCTTAATGCAGGAAGGGCGACCATTGGCCTTCACCAGCCAACAACTAAGTGGGAAGAATCTGGGCCAATCTACCTACGAGAAGGAAATGATGGCCATCTTACATGCAGTCGAGACCTGGCGACCTTACTTGTTGGGGCAACGTTTCCAAATCCGCACAGATCATCACAGTCTTAAATATTTTTTGGAGCAACGCCTATCTTCCCCACAACAAAATAAATGGTTAGCCAAAATGCTGGGATATGATTATGAGATCATTTACAAGAAAGGGAAAGACAACAGGGTAGCAGATGCATTGTCGCTCCAATTTGAGGAGGAAAGTACTCTGCTCGCAATTTCACTCCCCATTCCAGACTGGATTGAAGAGGCTCGCAAGGAATGGTTTTCACATCCCGGGCTCTCTCAACTCATTTCTCAATTGCAGGTAGATCCTAATTCCAGCAAGGGCTACTCGTGGCAGAATGATATTCTTCGCTACAAGGACAGAGTCATAATCTCACCAAAATCCACCCTCAAAAGTCGCATTTTAGCAGAATTGCACTCATCTCCCATTGCAGGACATTCGGGCTTTCAGAAGACATATGCTCGCACTAGAAGATCATTTTTTTGGGCCGGCATGAAACAGGACATCCTTACTTTCGTAGCAGAATGTGACATCTGTCAACGCCACAAAGGGGAAACCGTCCACACACCAGGCACATTACAACCATTGCCCATTTCGGCGTCAATTTGGACGGAGGTCTCCATGGATTTCATTACAGGTCTTCCAAAGTCTGGGAACAAGTCAGTCATCATGGTGGTTGTGGACCGACTGTCGAAGTATGCTCATTTCTGCGCCCTACCCCAACCATTCACACCCACTTTGGTTGCTCAAAATTTCATGGATCAGATCTTCAAATTGCATGGCATGCCCACTTCTATTGTGTCCGACCGCGACCCAATCTTCACCAGTAATGTTTGGCAGGAGCTCTTCAGAATACAAGGCACTCAACTCAAACTCAGTACTTCATATCATCCGCAAACAGATGGTCAAACCGAAGCAGTCAACAAATGTCTAGAAACCTACCTTAGGTGTTTCACTTCAGAAAAACAACACCTTTGGGTACAGTGGTTACCTCTAGCGGAATGGTGGTATAACACCAACTATCATGCCACTACCAAAATGACTCCCTATGAAGCAGTCTATGGACAACTTCCGCCTTCCCCTACTTCCTATCTCACGGGGTGCTCCAAAGTACAAGCCGTGGATCAACTCCTACAACACCGCGCAACCATGCTTGCCCATCTGCGTGAGAATCTTCATCAAGCTCAGAACTGTATGAAGCAACAGGCTAACCAACATCGCTCAGAGCGCCAATTTCAAGAAGGGGATCAGGTCTTTTTGAGGCTGCAACCATATAAGCAAACATCACTCAAAGACAAGGGTTGTCAAAATCTCTCTCCAAAATTCTACGGACCATACCAAGTACTTCAGCGCATTGGAGAAGTGGCTTACAAGTTGGCTTTGCCACCTACAGCAAAAATCCACCCAGTTTTCCATGTATCGTGCCTCAAGAAAGTGATTGGGAACAATTGCCGAGTTCAAACTAGTCTACCTGAATTGGACGAAGAAGGGTCAATCTGGCTTCAACCTGAACAGGTTCTAGACACACGAGAGAAGCACCTGCGCGGCCGCATGCTTAAGGAGGTCCTTGTCAAATGGAAAGACACCTCTCCGGAAGATGCAACTTGGGAACCAGCCACTATTCTTCAGCAGTTTCCGCAGCTTCAGCCTTGAGGACAAGGCTAGTCTTAAGGGGGAGGGCATGTTAGGGTCCCACCCTAACCCCCTTATTTATGTCATGGGATCACGTCATAGTCAAGAGTCAATAAAGCCCATATTAATATTTGTAAGTGGTTAACCCGCAATTAATGACGGGACCACAGTTAGTTGCAAATGGGCGGTAGTATTAGATAGATGGTAAATGGGCGGTAGTATTAGATAGATGGTATTAATAAAACCCACGATATTGGCTCGTGGTATTGCATGTATGAGTCATATATAAAGGATAGAGACTCCCTGCGAGGAGCATTGTGTCTTGTTTTGTAATCGAGCTCTGCTCTATTGGAGGTTGCCCCCTTGAAGAGGCCTGTGAACATTTCTCTCTGAATAATAAAATCATTGCTATTCTGTGTTCTGGGTATATTTTCTTCGCATATTCTGTGTTCTTGGTATCTTTTCTTCACTTGGGTATTGTTTTGCAGGTTAAGAGCATAACATCCACCCAAAGGTATGCAAGTAGAAATCTAAATGCATTCCTACATCTTGGATGCAATCTGTGCCCGACAGTATTTCTCGGGCTTGAAGGGGGCATGGACACTCGCAGAGACTGCTATGAGCACTTATTGTAAGATGTTGTCCAGATGTAGCTTGAGAGGAGATATGACATGGCCGTCTGATGATTTTTTCACACTGGTTTACAAGATAATATTCAAACATGTTCCACCCTGCTTGTCGAAGGTAGTAATGGAGGCACTTATAGACATAGCTAATTGGTATGACTTATTGTTTAGCACCTTCAAATGGATGTACATCACGGATAAGCCTCCACATGTTTTGCCAAAGTTTTCGTTGCGCATACTTGTCATGCAGGAAGTAGAATATAGCATCTCTGGAGGATTTAAAACTAGGTTGCACTAGAAGAAGAAGGTGCCTTGGCCCACTATTCTACTGCGCATTAGGTTATCTAAGATTCAGAGTTTCAAGCATGCAGATGTCAAGGAAGAATAGATCAAGAAATATCCACTTGACATCCGAAGTTACAATCTGTACGACCTGAATTACCTTGTGAAATATCATTGCGCGAGAGTACATTTCAACTAGATCCATGGGGCATTTCATTGGGTGGAGGAGGACCCATGGAGATATTGCTACAGTTTCTCTAGAACTAATGAATAGGTCGAATTCACTGTGGAATGGTTAGTGAAGCAATGTGAAGCAGAATCCCAGAGAGCCCCAGAAGCAACACCAGCAGCAAAGGTACACATACTTTTGCACGACAAGGGCAATAGGAATATTGTCGACCACATGGAGGAAGAGAAAACCTACAAGTTCTGAGCAGACCCACTTGTACAAAAAGTAGCTTTTGCCATAGAGGTGAAAAGGTAACAATGCAAAAAAAGAAACTCATAGAGAGAGAAACATATAATGGAGGAAACATAGAAGGAGTTGCATGAGTTGAAGGAGAAAATCCAAAAGGAATAGGAGATGCGTAGACAGGAGAAGGAAGCGCAGTAAGAACATGTACAATAGGGGGTGCAACTTGTGCAAACAGATGAAACTGCGCTCGTACATGTAGTGGACTCATAAGAACAAATCACATTAGGCAGATAGGGTGAACCATCGTAGGAGAAGGACTTTGCTCATGAGGTAGAGCAAGCACTTAAACATATGGATATGGATATGGAGCATTAGGAGTGAGAATAAGATGTCGAAATCATGCCTCACCACCAAAAGGTCGACCAAACAAGTTCACCACATTCAGAAGACGAGAAAGTCCCAAGCGACCAAGGAGACACTGAAATCCTTCGAGATCAGCTGGAAGGAGAGATGCACAACATCTCACTTGATGAGTCTCAACATAGGGTTTTGAAATATCACAGAGTGTCAACTCTAGAATATCATACATCTCCTACGCATTTTGAGGAGCGATACATCTCCAACGCAGTTTGAGGAGTGAGTGGTCATGTCTAACGTGCACAAACATCCAACAGCATTGGCCAATGCTACAAGAGGTATGCTGAAGCCATTAGATTGAGTGTTAACTTTATGATAGCTGAGAATGAGTGAATGGCTAAGGAGCTACAAACGGCAAAGCAAGGAGGAGAAATTTTTGCAGCATCCACCCTAGCAGAATTTAATAAGGAAGTACTAGATGAAGTATTGTCCCTTGATAAAATCATGCAGGCATTATATTGCAAGTTTGGCATCGTGAAAAAGGAAGTTGTCCATCTCAACAGATGGCATCAACGATGTGCTAGAAGAGCACGTATCTTGTTGAACATGAATGTTGTTGTTGATTACATCCAAAAATGGACGATGAGATATAAGGGAGCTCCACTTCACTTTCCTAATATGAAGAAGCCCATAGTGGTCAAGCTCAAGGCATGCATCCAGAGTTAGATCTAGAACTATGAAGAGCTCTCGAAGCTCATCACTAGTCTATAGGATTCCCATGTACGTGTATTCAAGAGTATGGATGTTGTGGTGTTCCCACATTTGATCCCATCTATTGGGATGCTCACCTAGGAGAAGACAAACGCATAGGTCCGACTAGAGCTTGACTCGTACTTTCACAAGTTGATGTGCATAGCCAGCAACCCAGAATTGTCAATCAGTGTAGACACCATGCACAAGTATGCTGCTCGTCCTGCGTTGCTTAAGATAATGACGTGCATGCTATTAGACGAGTTGGATAGAGGAGCCTAAGTAGTGTACCCAAATGCTATGGAGGCAATAGTGAGGTTCCATAAAGATGTCACGTTAGAGTACATAGAGACCATTGCGGACTACCGAGCTTGTCATCAGTTCACTACTTATTGAGGCAAATTAGTTACCTATCATTTAATTGTCAATCCAGGGGTTTCATAAAACTTGCGAAGCATGCCTGCATTATATATGCTATAAATTAACTTTCAATTTAGATCAACCTAACTACAAAACCAAATAATGACAAAGAAAATTCTGCTATTCTAATTCAACAATCAACTCAAAAGAAATTATAGTAGTGTGGAATTGAAATCTTAATCTTTAAATCTCGTAGGCATTGAAAAGCAGACAACTCTTTCAGAAATGAAAGAAAAAACAATCATTCTTAACCTCTCACACAGGAAAGATATGAAAGAAAATAAAAACAATTTCTCTTAACTTCTTGGTAGAAAGAAAATAAAAACAATCACTCTTAACCTCTAACACATGAAAAGATATGAAAGAAATAAATCTTAATCTATGAAAAAAAAAAAATCTCACACATTTTAGGTGGCCAATCCAAAAGCATGAGAGATGGCAAGTTGAGAGGCTCCAAATGCAAGCATAAAAAAATCAAGGTGAACATCACTCATGAGCACATTGCCAAATCCAAATTATAAATTCAAGACCTGAGCATTTCCCCAACTTTACACATGCCTTTCAAAGGATAAGTCTCTCCTATTTATACAAAAACATAAGAAGCTACCTCATTAATGGAGGTCCACTATTCTCTCCCTAGATCCCTAGAAAATCTCATAGAGTTACAACTCAAATAGGTAATGATGAGACACATATCCTCTTTGACCTTTATCCAAATTTTTTTTCCATACCTTGAAGATAATTCGAATTTTACCATTGGAGGCCACATAAGGGTGCCTTGGAAGCTTCCAAATAACCTACACATGTCACGAAACTCAAGCCACTTTTAAGTATTAGCAAGTATATGTCATTTTTGTATGTTTTAACCATTTAATTCACTTATAATACTAGAAATCATTAAGTTTTGGAAAACACAAAGGAAAACCATATAATTATGAAAATGGAGGCTAACGAAAGGTTATATGGTCATGTAGTTGTGACATGTGAGTGAAATGATGGTGATAAAGGTGAAAGTGGATGATATTTTGAATACATTTTGGAGACTCTACACTACTGTCGATCACCATGAGGATGTCAAAGAGTTGGTCTTCCAACAATTGTCCGAGTCATAGTGATGTCTTGCATGGCTTCCTCTAGTTATTTTGTCTCACATGGGTACATGTGCATTTTAATGTAATGTCTTGGTAAGTGTAATTTAAAGTGTCGATAGTTAGAAGTAACAGTCATAGAGTAGATGAAAAATCATGAGGGTAGATGAACTATCACAAATGGGAATGTCAAGGGACACCCCGCCCTTTGCTATAAATACTCTTGTCGATAGTTAGATGTAACAGTGACAGAGTAGATGAACAATCATGAAGGTAGATGAACTATCACAAAGGGGAATGTCAAGGGACACCCTCCCTTTGCTATAAATAGTACCTCATAACTCATTCTGTAGGCTTTTGGTTAGCCATGATTCGATAGGAGTATCTTAGAGAAATATTGGACAATATTGTAATGCGCCTTGTTGGAAATAATACTGAGAGGGGGGGGTGAATCAGTATTATCAGATCAGATAAAACTTTTCAATTTCATACTCAGAAACATATACGCGACTTCAGATAAGTGAACCCGCGTGTACACGCGACTGTGTCTAATGCAACTAGCGTATACCCAGAGATCTTATAATTCAGTTAGCTTAATTCCTATTATTCCTATTATTCCTATTCTTTCTATTTGTCCTGATGATGGACCCCCTTTGGGGTTTGAAACGTTGGCAAAATGAACTAAGAACTGTGGTTAATCCGGATCATGAATCAAAAAACGCCCACAGAAGTCTAAAATCTAACAAGTTAGCTTAATCTTCAGTAAATGCATCAGAACATTATTAAGCAATTTAACAGTAAACAGGCGCAGTATAACAGAACAGAACATCACACAAGAGCCACACACATGAACACCATGATATAAGGTGGAAACCCAATGTGGGTGAAAACCACCTGCTGCAATTCGTCTCTTTCTTCTTTAATGAGAAACTTCTTTTACAATGTACTGGTGCAGTCCTTTACCAGTACGCAGGCTACAACCTGCAGAGGGCTACAACCCTCTCTCGTTTTCCAACTACTTCTGGAAGGGAGTTACAACCCCCTCAGCTCTTGTACTAGCTGATCCATTTACTAGTACGTAGGTGCTGACCCTACAATCTTCAGGGACCACGTTTCATCAATTTTCAGACTGGATCCAAGAATACAAAGCAAACATTACCGCAATACAATCATCAACTTATACTTGCATCATAATTCATTAAACAACCCAATACCGAGTCACTGAAACCCTGTCATCAAGAACACAGAACCCAAACCAGAATCCAGAACTCTGTAACAACCACCAGAATCAGCAGCAACCTGAAATATTAACCCTTATCATGCATACGCTACTTCACTGTACCAAAACCGCGTGTATACGCGCTTTCTCCAAAGGCAACCCGCGTGCAGATCTTGAAATGATTACTTCTGCCTTCGCTGTCAGATCCGACCCTTGCCAAGCGTCCCGAACAGATAACCAGCAATACCAGATCCTCTCACTGCGTCAGACACTCACAGTCCATACCCCTTTGCCTAGTGATCTTCTCCTTATATAGCCTTAGGCCTTGTTCAATACCAAGAGCCAAAACCATAGAAACACAATACCATCAACCTCGAAACTAGGGATCAACACGTCCGTCGAGACATTATGGTCCGAAACCATAGGCACAACTTCCAAGGACTAACCGCCATGGACCAAAGGTACTTTTCCACATACACACGCTTTTGCTGAAGCCAACCGGCGTGTACACGCGACGTGGGCTTAACGAACCTGCATGTATGAACTTTCTTGCCATGTTGTACTAAGATCTGTCCTCTGATTAAGTTGCCATCACCTGTACCAACCTCTGAGCACCTGTACCAACCTCTGAGTGAGTTGCCATCAAGGACAACACTTGAATCATAATGCCAACAATCTCCCCCTTTGGACTTGATGGCAACCACCACACCAAGTCACTCTCCCCCTTTGACATCAAGGGCAAAGGGCGTACCAAGATATGCTCTTCTTTGGTATACCTTCTACTGTCCATACTGCTGTCCATACTCCCCCTGAGTACATGCTGAAGTTTCTGATTTGACTCCCCCTTTGTATATGCCAAAGTGTACCAATCTATCCACGCTCCCCTTGAGCAGATGCAAGTTCTAAGACCAGCCATTCAGATCTGTATCATAAGCATCAGCCTGCAATACCATTCCTTTGATCAAACAACAAGATGTATCATCAACTTCTAACCATAGTGCCAACAATGAATTATTTGAAGAATATTCTCCCCCTGAGTGTGAGCCAACCATGTCTGAACCATTTCCTGAGTCTGTTCTGCTCCCCCTGAGCCTGAGCCAACCATGACTGAACCTGGATCTGTTCTGCTGCCCTTTCTCCATATACGCGACTTTGCAGCCTGTAACTCGCGTATATACGCGACTTGTCTTCATTATATCAGCGTATGCAGGATGGAATACTGAATTTCATCACTTTCAGATTCCCCTGTGTCTGTTATGTCAGCTGACTGAGTTATCCCACACCTTTCTGTCTCTGTCTTCTTCAATTCCTGCAACTGTGATGATGTATGGTCCCCTTGTCTTGAATTTTGAAATCCGCTTCTGCATTCCCTTGCTTTATGCCCATAGTTGTTGCATGTATAACACCTTATATTTTTCATGTTCCTTCTATCACAATCAATTGCTTTGTGTCCATATGCATTACAGGCAAAGCAATACCCTCTGAAATACCTGGGATGCGATGATCTTTCTTGAACCATTCTACTTCTGCATCTGGCTGCAACATGTCCAAGATTATGACATACATAACATTCAACATTATTCAGCGGAGGAAATAATCGTCTGTCACGTCCATAGTTAGGAGTAAAGGATCTTCCTTGAGGAATTTCTTTCCTTGGTTGTTCCTTGAGCATTTCAGATTTCTCATTAGAGTTTCTTGCCTCACCTTGTGAACTAGATTCACCTTCAACATATTCATGAAAACCAAGACCAGTCTTGATAGCAGGAGATCTTTGACTATTAAGAATATCATCCAAGACTTTAGAACTATCTTGAAATCGTAAGAGCTTATCCTTTTCTTCTAGTTTACCTTTCAAGATATTTACCTCAACTTGATGTTTTTCTTCCTTTTTCAGATACTGCTTCCTTAGGTCTTCTTCAACTTTTCTCCCTTCTTCCACTTGTCGCTTTAGTTTGATCACTTCATGTTTTTGATCTTCAAGATCTTCTTTTAGAGAGAGGATCTTTGATTCAAGTCTCTGAATAGTTGTGCTCTGATCTTTTGCTATATCCTGCAATTTCTCCCTTACCCTGGTTTCTGTCTCCAATTGTTCCTTTAATTTGGCAACTTCTTCAGTTTCTGCATTCTTCTCTTCATGTGCCATGAGACTTTTAATATCCTCGCTATTATTGGATGAAGCATTCTTCTTCTTATGTGCCATGAGACTTCTAATATCTTCACTATCATTTAATGTACTTTTAATATGGGTATAATAGCTTCTACCATCTTCTTCATATATCTTTCCTTTGTTATGAGGACATCTAGCAGCATAGTGACCAACTCTACCACATAGAAAACATTTGAAAGGTAGCTTATCTTTGAACCGTCCAGTTCCCCGTTCAAGATTGGTGGCCTGATGCGTGCCTCTCTTTCTGGATTAGCCATTTTGATGGATCTTTTCCTTCAAGCGATCAAGCTTCTTCTGAAGGTCCTGCTCTGATACCAATTGTTGGAAATAATACTGAGAGGGGGGGGTGAATCAGTATTATCAGATCAGATAAAACTTTTCAATTTCATACTCAGAAACATATACGCGACTTCAGATAAGTGAACCCGCGTGTACACGCGACTGTGTCTAATGCAACTAGCGTATACCCAGAGATCTTATAATTCAGTTAGCTTAATCTTCAGTAAATGCATCAGAACATTATTAAGCAATTTAACAGTAAACAGGCGCAGTATAACAGAACAGAACATCACACAAGAGCCACACACATGAACACCATGATATAAGGTGGAAACCCAATGTGGGTGAAAACCACCTGCTGCAATTCGTCTCTTTCTTCTTTAATGAGAAACTTCTTTTACAATGTACTGGTGCAGTCCTTTACCAGTACGCAGGCTACAACCTGCAGAGGGCTACAACCCTCTCTCGTTTTCCAACTACTTCTGGAAGGGAGTTACAACCCCCTCAGCTCTTGTACTAGCTGATCCATTTACTAGTACGTAGGTGCTGACCCTACAATCTTCAGGGACCACGTTTCATCAATTTTCAGACTGGATCCAAGAATACAAAGCAAACATTACCGCAATACAATCATCAACTTATACTTGCATCATAATTCATTAAACAACCCAATACCGAGTCACTGAAACCCTGTCATCAAGAACACAGAACCCAAACCAGAATCCAGAACTCTGTAACAACCACCAGAATCAGCAGCAACCTGAAATATTAACCCTTATCATGCATACGCTACTTCACTGTACCAAAACCGCGTGTATACGCGCTTTCTCCAAAGGCAACCCGCGTGCAGATCTTGAAATGATTACTTCTGCCTTCGCTGTCAGATCCGACCCTTGCCAAGCGTCCCGAACAGATAACCAGCAATACCAGATCCTCTCACTGCGTCAGACACTCACAGTCCATACCCCTTTGCCTAGTGATCTTCTCCTTATATAGCCTTAGGCCTTGTTCAATACCAAGAGCCAAAACCATAGAAACACAATACCATCAACCTCGAAACTAGGGATCAACACGTCCGTCGAGACATTATGGTCCGAAACCATAGGCACAACTTCCAAGGACTAACCGCCATGGACCAAAGGTACTTTTCCACATACACGCGCTTTTGCTGAAGCCAACCGGCGTGTACACGCGACGTGGGCTTAACGAACCTGCGTGTATGAACTTTCTTGCCATGTTGTACTAAGATCTGTCCTCTGATTAAGTTGCCATCACCTGTACCAACCTCTGAGCACCTGTACCAACCTCTGAGTGAGTTGCCATCAAGGACAACACTTGAATCATAATGCCAACACGCCTTTGCTTCTCCACTGGGAGAGCTAGTATATCACCTTGTAGGAGTAGGCGGTTATGGCTCTAACGTTCCGCTATCGGACTGGAAATTGCACTTCTTAATATAATAGAGCCATCACATTTCATGCATATGTTGTATTGTATTTCAACTATCTTGTTTACTCCAAATGATATATGCATTTTTTTCTATGCATGCATGTATGGACTATTCTATATAAGTATGTATGAATATTTCTAAAATGTGTTGTTGGTTTAAGCATCACTTTGGATTGCTAGCTAACTTGCCTTCCATGTTTTGATGCAACTTCGCTTGTTTGTTCTGTTATGGAACCAGCTCACAGAAAGATAGAAAAGATAGATCAACGCCTTAGAAATAAGCCTCTTTGAGGGGGAAACCTCTTTTACATTACGCAAATAAATAATTCTTAGATGATACAAATGACAAGATCTCCTTTCTATATATAGGAGTCTAGGGGGTCATAATATAATCAGAGCCAACATAAAAAGAATAATGTAAGGGCACAATAATAAAAATAATGGGCTTCTATGGGGCATAATAGTAACAATATGGGGACTACATGGCTACAACAATATAATAAGGGGGTTGTACTAATAACCATAATGGCTTACACTAGTAGTATAGGGGCCTAACATGCCCCTCTCCTTCAAAAAGTGTTGTCCTCAACACTTGAGTAGTTCTTTATGCTTCTGTGTAAAATTCTTGTCCTCCAACGTGGAACCTTCAGCAGGTAAGTTCTTCCACTTGATGAGATACTCTGAAATTGATTGCTTTTGTAGCTGTCAGGTTCTTGTTTTGGTAACTGCTCCAGGTTCCAATATGATTTTTCCTTCTTCTTCAAGTTCTAGCAATATTGTTTGAATTGGGATCTTCTACAACTTTCGAATGAGTGGCCACACTTCTTCGTCCTTCTTCCATTCATCCCTTTCTTCATTAATCTAATCTTGTTGGATAATAGAAATAGCACAAAACAATGCTTCCACATCCTCATCCTTTCTTGAGAGTGCATCTGCAATAACATTTTTCTTCCCTTTTTTTAGATGATTTCAAATTCATAACCCAACATATTTGTGACCCATTTCTTCTGTTCTTCTAAAGATAATATATGTTCTAAAAATTATTTAAGACTATCATGATCCATTTTTACCTTGAAGTGTCTTCCCATTAGGTAAGGTCTCCATTTCTTAAGTGCATGTAGTATTGTGAACATTTCCTTCTCATAAATAGCTTGCTTGAGATGTAGCCATAAAAATACCCAATTTCCTACTTCAAAACTTCTTTCACTACGATGTTGATTGGCTTGTTGTTTCATTCAATTCTGCACCAAAGTGGTGTTATCCTTTAAAATATGGAGAACTTGTTGTTGATGCTCGATGTGATATTTCACTACTTGAATATTTTTCTTGTTGATATGTCCTTCTATCTTGAGAGTTTGAGGAGTGGTAATTTCTTCCAATGCATTTCAAGATATGGTCAAATTCATTTCTTGATGCTCGATGTGATCTTTCACTTCTTGAACATTTGTCTTCTTGATATGTCCTTCTATCTTGATAGTTTGAGAAGTGGTAATTCTGGCCAATGCATTATAAGATATGGTTGGATTCATTTCTTCTTTCTCGATGTGATCTTTCACTTCTTGCACCTTTTTATTCTTTATATGTCCTTCTATCCTGAGAGTTTGAGGAGTGTTAATTCTTACCAATGATCTACAAGATATGGTCGGATTCATTTCTTCTTTCTCTCGGGTTGGTTCTTGGTGTATATCCTCTTATTTTGATGTTTCTTGATCCTTTTCTTCCTCCTCTTCGTAATCTATGTAAAATAATTTCTTCTCAGTGCACTTATGACCTTTAGAGCATTTTCTATCACAATTATAACAAATCTCTTTTTCTATTTTTTCTTCCAATTTTTGTGGTGTCACCCTTGTAGGTTGTGGAAGGCTAGGAGAAACAACACTTCCATGTTTATAGTTGTGAGGGGTAGAATTCCTTGTTTCCATAATTTTGCTTTCCACTTTTCATGCCAACTTAAATGCCTTCTCTAATGAATCAAGTTCCCAAAGACGAACCTTATGTTCAATGTTATCCTTTAAAGGCCCTATGGAGACTATAATTCTCTGCTTGTCTGCAATATCATTTTCCCTTATATTTAATTTTTTTAAGTCCTCAATGTGCTATACCATTGAACACTTTTGTTTGAGATTTATCAATTGGCTAAAGAAGGTCTTTCTCTTTGTATCCTCATAATGTGCTATCATTTCCTCCATGAAAATTGACCACGTGACAAGTGGTTTACGAGAACAAATTCCTTTATACCATAAAAATTGATTTGGCTCTAAATAATTAGATGCAATACATACATTTTGTAACAGTGGTACACCATGTAGATCAAAATATTTCTCCATTTGTAGTATCCAATTTACTAGATCCTTGCCATCAAACTTCCTCATCTCACTTTTTTCTTTATTTTAGGAGCTTGATCTTGAAAAAACTGTAACTCAGTAATTTTAGGTCTTCCAATTCTGAAATTGTGACCTGCAGTAGCCCTCTGGGTCCTCTTTCCAATGCCACCATCTTGATGGAATTTAGATTCTCCAAGAAAGAGTTATGCACAATCTCCCAAAATGACATGATTATATACATTTTTAGGAGATAAAATTTGTATGAAGTGCCACATGTCACTGTTATGACCTTTAGGTATAAACAATATGCATAAGAGACTACAGTCTGTCCTCTTTCTATAACTTCTGACGAAATTTCAATCTGATGGTCAAAACAAAAGTTATGACAATTTTACCCTGGTCACCTATTTGGAATGTAATTCAAGAGTCTGCAAAAAGGCCAACTTCCTCAGATCATATCTTTGCAAATATAGTGTGAAAATCTCTAAATATTGGACCCAAGGTTTAGAATGATTTCAACCCAAATGGGTTTTTTTTTAGCATCTAAAACGTTGTAGAAAAAACGTTATAGTGAAAATGCCACGATAACCTATTTGGAGCAACAAAACCCTAGAATCCAAAGCTCTGATACCAAATGTTATGAAACCAGCTCACAGAAAGATAGAAAAGATAGATGAAGGCCTTAGAAATAAGCCTCTTCGAGGGGGCAACCTCATTTACATTACACAAATGAACAATTCTTCGATGATACAAATGGCAAGACCTCCTTTCTATATATAGGAGTAAAGGGGGCCATAATATAATGAGAGACGACATAAAAATAATAATGTAATGGCACAATAATAACAATAATGGGTTTCTATGGGGCACAATAGTAACAATATGGGGACTACATGGGTAAAACAATATAATAAGGGGGCTTTACTAATAACCATAAGGGGTTACACTAGTAGTATTGTTATGGGGACAAAATGACCTCCTCATCAACTCAGAGGTGAAAGACAGGATGAATGAAGCAAAGACCACAATTGCAAGCCTTGATTCCATACTAACACTCTCTGCACACTGCAAACCTACTTTATAAATCTTGTTACCAAGCATAGAGGAGTGTTAGTCACCCTGCTAACTCAAGTTGTTAGACCAAGGGGAGTGTTAGTGAACCTAAGGGAAGTTCAGAGGGTCAAGCTAACGAATTTGCTCACAAATATCTAGATATTTATCCCTAAATTTTCTCAAGAAAAGTAAGGAAACTCCAAAAATCGAGATATTTGGAGAAATTCAAATCTGAGAATGAAGGAAAATGGGAAAAAGCTTGAAAATAGGGCACGTTCATGGCTTTTTCCCTAATGAACTCTAGGAGGAGCTTGGCAGCACTAATTTGATTGCTACATAAGCAGTGAGAGGGCCATTGTGAAAGAGGTCAGAGCATTTAGAAGGATAGCCCATTGATTTGTTGTGAACTATCATATACTTGAAGAAGTGAGCGGAAATAGGGAGAGAGAGAGGAAGAAGGGGCAACGGAATGCTGATACAACAGATGGTTGTAATCAATCTTCCACTATAAATATAGAACTGCAGTTGTGTTCCCTACTCCATGGTGTCGGTAATATTGTTCATTTATTTGTTCATTCTGATGCTTGTCGAGATGAGTAGTTAAGTTATACACTAATATATTTTTATTGTGCATTCTTACATTAGTTTTCAAGAGCGTGTGTTTTGATTGGTTTGCCTTGTCCTTTTTGCAACAATTATCTTTGAGAGAGCCTTGAAGGAGTTCTTCTTGTCGCATAAAGATCTCCAAACAAATCTAGAAGGAACCAAAGGTGCTCCTCTTTCCATACCTTGTCAATTTATGTTTAATAGATGAACATGTGCATATTAACTTGGTAGCTCCTACAGATAATCTTACAGTCTGTCAAAGGTCCCGGGAAGGCCTTTGAGGGTAGTTTTCATCTTACATACACATGCATTTTACCCCATTACAGAATTGGTGACTCCACTAGGGACTTTACATCTAGTTCCAAGTCTACTTGGACTCCTCTCAGTTCTTCTCTTTCTTCTAAGAGCTTCCTACTTCTTCAAATACTTTTCTGATCCACCAACTATCTTGTTACATCCTACTAGTTTGCATTCTCCTCAGAAATTGATCCTAAAGGCCCTTTGTTTGAGCTATTTCCCTCACTAACGCGGGCTGCTAGGCTAAACATAGCTTTATAAAGCATTGTGCCTGTGTATAGGGAGAGTTAATGGCCCAACTAACTCTCTGTTTACACTGAAACAAAGCATTAGTCTCCCATTTCCATGATTTCCAAAAGAGTCTGTGGACCAAAAGGGGTGGAACTTGTCTCAAGGGCTAAAGTAAGATCTACAACTATATTATGTTAACAAATTTGGTGTCCTGAACATTCATTTTTAGGAAAAAAATTTAGTTTTTCTCTCTTAAAATACATTTTTTTTGAAAGAAAGACTGATAAATTGTATTCATCCTTCTGTTGAAATAGTTGTAAGCTACTTCATTTTGGTTTCCAGTAGTTGTTAGGAAATATTGGGAAAATAATCTTTTGGTTATGCAAGTGTTGGATGGATTTAGATGCACATATGAATCCATGAATATGTGAAAGGATGAATATGTAGAATAAGACTTGTTTGGCTAAGAAATTGAAATTTTCTTTAGAGCATTGTTCTACATGATTTAGTGAGTTGAGAGTCTCACCATATTCATGTGTCAACACCCCTATCAAAGACAAATAATCAAGTACACTAAAATTTACATTAAAATCAATCAGTTAATCTTTTGAGCAACCCAACATTAGCTAGATTAGGATCTTGGGATAAGCATGTGAGTGAATTGCCCAAGTTTGAAAACCAAAACTAGTGTCGTTAACGAGTGAAACTTCCTTCTGCACTCGTATTACCAGGACCACTCCACTAACAACAGAGTGAAATACGAGACAAAATCAGACTGTAATTGAAGGTAGTATGCCTTCTCTTACAAATCCTTTGGGTATTCTGTGTATTGGTGGTCCCTTCGGGGATTGCAGAACTGAGTCGGGGACTCAGGTTTCCTGCCCACATAGCATGTTGTCTACGACTATGTCCCCCTGGTAATGTCTATGATTTGAGGTATATCTAGTGGCCAAAACTTCTAGGTACTTATACAAGGTGACTAGGACGTGCTGTCCTGGTATCTAAAATGGACGGATCTACTTTGTCTTCAGTTTTTGGGAGGGTGCTCATCTTCACAAGAGTACTTGGCCCCTCAATTTGAGGTTTGGGTGAAGCTCTAAAGTAACCATAACCATACATTTGGCCATCCTTCTCTGTTATTCATTCAGAGACTGGGTTTCATCTCCAGTAATTGGTGCTTATCAGATGAGGTAATTTCCCTCTGTTTGCTAACTGATATATTTAGTGTATTTTTTATTTTTAGGTACCTAAGTGCTATCATTTTTGATACTTTAAAGAATATCACATTAAAATCTATTTGATAAAAATTCATGGTCACCGTGGCTACATCCGGCCCTCGTCGTCACTCCAGACGATTGTTAGGACTTCCTCCATTCATTGTGGAAGATCCGCTGAGTTCCACTGATGCAGATTCCTCATCCTCGAAGAATTAGTCTCCTAAATTTCACATGGTATCTGTGTGGACGAACGATGATTCTAGTTTGCTGAAGGATTTCTTCACTAAAGGATTCCTTCCTCACTTTAACACTCCACTTACAAATCCATCGGATCCTATCATTGCTCCTGTGGTACATGTACTTCCTTCTTCAGTAGGTTGAACTTTCCCATATATTCAGTCAACGACTCAAGGGTTGTGGAATTTTAGAGACACTGTTGGTCCTCTACCACTTCCCTAGTCATTGGTCATCACAACACCAGTAATGTGGAATCTCGCTATCATGTTTGTCCCAGGTATGATAACTCACATAACACCCTCTATAAGTGGAACCCAGGACATGCCACGTTCCACTCCTATGGTGCCACAATGCATACCTTCGACTAGTGCCACATATAGTGCTCCATATAACACTCAATGCAACAATATGGGCACAGTTCCATTTACGAACATCAAGGTCACCTGCCAATGTACAGTTCCAACCCCCAAATTTAGATACCTTGGGGGCTTCCCAATATGCACATGGAGGTGGGGAATGTCACAGTTTCCCCTCCATTCTCAGGCATGCATGGATAGTTGTTGATTGACATGAGTGCTCCCTCTATCAATCAAAGCCATATGGTTGGTTCTGTGTCGGTTGGGAATCCACAAGGGGTTCCCAACCAATCCATGGGGGCATGCTACTCACATAATAAAATAAGTCAAAGGGGCACCACTTATAGTAGGGGCAATTTCATACCCCAGTATCAAAATACTCATGGAAATCCACTTTACAACACCGTACCACAAAGCAACTGCTACACCACGTTGTTGGAAATACTGAGAAGGGGGGGTGAATCAGTATTTCTTTTTATCACTATTGTTTTACCAGTTAAAACATATATATTCAGAACACAATATGAACAGCAAGAATAAATGCTTTTACTAATATAACTGTCCAGTAAAATAAATACAATATATAGATGGTCACAATCGGTTGCCAAGCTCCAACTTGGACTTTAGTGAGGCTCCAACCTCCAGAGCACCAACTCTATTTTCCCAAGACACCAATCTTGGACTTAAGAGCACCAACTGCCAAGGACTTCAATCCTTCCTGCTTTTGAGGCACTAACCCCAAGGACTCCCATCCAATCTCACTTCTGAGGCACCAGCCTCAAGGACTCCCATCCTTCTCACTTTTAAGGGTCCAACCCCAAGGACTCCAATCCTTCTACTCTCAGAACTCTTCTCTGCTGAGTTCTGCCAATTTACAGCTTCACTGTAGTCTCCAAACTATAGTATCAATGACAACCATGTCTTCTTACGGATGAGTCTTCACAGCTCTGCACATTGCCCACGCATAGTCTCCAATAGCCTTTTCTGCTGCTGCTGCCTCTATAACCTCAGCTGCTTCTGTAGCCTCTACAGCCTCTGCTGCTTTTACTACCTCACACTCTAGTTCTTCACCCCCACAACAACTCCAACAGTGTTCAACAGTCGCAGTAGTGTTCACTAGCAAATTCAAACAATGCTCCACCACCTCTGCTGCTTCTGCTACCTCATATTCTGGTTTGTTTTCAACAACCATCACCACACATGCAGTCCTCTATTTACTGTTTTATGCATACCTGTCTTTGTCCATTCGATTCCTCTTTCTCGCTAGCTCTTCGACTTCCTTCTCGCCTGCTTCAGCTTCTCACTTGTTGGCTTGTTTGTCGCTGTAGCTTCCTCTGTCCATTCGTTTTCACAGGACACGTTGAATCAATGAGCAAGGATCGAGTCATCCGTAGAGAACACAAGTTCAAAAACTTGTAACAGCGCTGCTTTGCCAATAGTTGTGGGCATACACAGGGATGACATTTTTTATCGGACAGCCACGTCCTTATCATAATCATAATCACCATGATTTGGTTTCTCAAGCTATCGGGACTGTTCCTTACAGTATTTTTTCCTCCATACTTAAGAATTGGAGCCACCCTTTTATCACCGCTTTTATGTCTATCAAAAGCTTTCCTTAGGCTATGTGCCTTCTATAAACCTTGGACTTACTTAGAATTAGATCCACCTTTTTATCGGCGCTTTTAATCACCCATTGGAAGCCACCGCCCAACCGCGTGTTAACTATCAGGCTAAGCTTTAAAGCCCCACGGAAATGCACATATAAAAATATATGGCCAACATTATAAAACCCTGCGGTCACATATATTTTAATACACGGGAACCCATGTAATTCTGCTCAATATGAACATTCGCGGATTTCAAATCTTATCCACCCGCCTTTATAATTATCGGCGGGTCCCGATTTTGGCGATCCCAATTAATCCATTAACTCCGACCTCCGACGCCCTTGCGGACCTGATATGCCAATTACATCCCTTCCTAAAATGACTTCAGGTCTGGGATGTCAGGGTTATCGCGGCCTCTTGCGATGCGATAGTTCTACGGACCTGACGGCCCTCTATACTCTGCTTCTTAATGATTTCGGGTCCATCTTTTCGGCAGGTTCGCATCGACAGTTTTGTAATACAAAGGGTCTGTGGACCCGACGCTCCTTTAGGTTCTGTTTTATAATATTTCGGCTCCAATTATCGGCGATGTCACATATCGCTTCCCCCGATCCTTCCGACGTGATTGCTCTGATATGCCGATTGCCGATTATATCTCCACCATCCATTACTCCTTCAGATTGGACGGTTAACGCTAAGTCGCATATCGCTTACTCCGAATTGATACAAGTCCTCCGCGGACCCGATATGCTTTCTATTTTGCTTGATAAGAGTTTCGGCTTCGGGTCCTTCGGCGATTTCGCTGATGCGATAAGGATTCTCTGCTCTGCGGACCCAATATGCTATGCACCACAGCTTATATTTTATTGCATCTGCCTCCGCCCAAAGGTAATTCATCGGTGATTGGTAATCGCTCATCGCGGGTTATATCTCTGTGCATTCGCCAATACAAAACCGGACCCGATCTCCCTTTAGGCTGCTCTCTAATATGACTTCGGCTCCGGATATCGGAGCTCCCCACTTCGCAAGCAATTCTTTATCGGACCCGATCTGCCTTTCGGCTACTCTCTAATATGACTTCGGCTCCAGATATCGGAGCTCTCCACTTCGCAGTCCCGAAAGGCTCCACTCCTCTGATCTCCCGATCGACGATTAGATCGGGACCGTTGATTCGGATTAGTGATCGAACGGATCACAGTTCATCGCACTATTCCCATGTCTCCTGGGCCATTGATCTGGAAGGCCAAATGGCTCCTGTGTATGCTCTCGTCGTTCTGATGGAAAGTCTGGGCATGTATATATTACTAGTTCATTTGATCGCCATCAAATGAATTCCTATATGCTCCGATAGCTCCTTCGATGGCTCCTCTTGCTCTGATATGCTCCGATATATGTGTATGCTCCCGATATCTATTATCTGCGGCATATATGGCTATGTTACAAGCAACGTTCCTCTTACTCTGATATGGCTCTTCGATAGCTGTTCTGCTCCCGATTGGCTCCTGATAACTCTGTCTGCTTCCTCTATGGCTCTGATAGCTTTGTTTACTCCTCTGTTGCTCCGATGGTTGTGTCCTCCGCTCTTTCTCTATGCTCTTTTGATCGGTCTCTGTGTGCTCCTCTTCTTTGGCATATATATGTGACATATACATATATATGGCTCCTCTTGGTTCCTGTTGGTCCATCTGCTCTTCTCGGTCCATCTCCTCTTGGCTCCACTTGTTCCATCTGCTCCTCTCTCATATGCCTGTTTTGGCATATGTATATATGTATGTGGCTCCTCCTGTAGCTCCTTTTATTCATGTCCAATGTGGCTCCTCTGGCTTCTCGTCTCCATCTACTCGTCTGGCTTGGAAGTGTCTTCCAAAGACCTCCTTGCATATAAGTCTGTTTCCGCATATATATATGATATATATATATATACATATATACATATATATATATATATATATAAATATATATATATATATATATATATATATATATATATATATATATATATATATGGCTCGACTATACTGATGGCCTTTACTCTTGTCTCTGCATGAATCTGCTTTGCATCCCCTTGGCTTCATGTCATCCTCTAGTATCCAGAATATTGCCATATTGACATCAATGACAACCTAGTTCAACAATCTCCCCCTTTGACATCAATGGCAAAGGAGTGCTCTGGGACTCCCCCTATCAAACTGCTTTTGTTCTTCATGAAGATAGAATGATTGATGCTTTATCATCTTCATGTCTCAGAACTGCTTTATCATGGCTTCAACAATGCTTCAGGATGCTCTACTTTAATGCTTTCATTCAGATTGCAAATGGCCATACACAGGTGTCCAAGTCCAGGGTTTCATGCTCAATCCATATTGACGTCTCCATAGGCAGAATTGAGAGACCTTCAGAGTTCGAATCAAGATAGAAACTACTCCTGAGATTGTCTTTCTTCAGATCTGAGTTTATTTGTGTCTTTGTGCTTCCCCTTAAGTTACTGCCATCTAGTATTCAATCATCATTGCATTTGGACAAAAAAAAATGTGAGGGGTTATGCCTTGTTGTTGCTATATTCCTTAAGTGATATGTATCAGCTTCAGTTATGCTTGAATGCACAACATTCTCCTTCCTGTGAGCCATCTTTTCCTTGCGTTCTTGTACATATCTCTGCAGATTCAAATATCCAATCTGTGACTGCCTTTTAAATCCAATTGCTGATCTGCATCCTTTTACAATGCTTCAATTTGTTATATGCTACTAGATGCTCTTACTTCAACCTCCATTCCAGATGTATCTGATTGTTTGAAGACTGCCTCTATTAGTGTCCAGAATTTATCTATTCTGACATTAAATTCCTGAGTTAAGACATAAACCTCTGTGATAACAACACCATGTATGTTTGCCCTATTTCTTTAACAACAGTCCAAAGAATGGTTACAGGATCATATGCTTCAATGGAGTGCTTCTGAAACATGATAGGCTCCCCCTAACTGTATGCATCATCACCTCTTGGCAGAGTCTTCTTATAAAATGCTTAGATTGTCAGAATTTAGGCCAATGATACATGCTATTGGCTGAATAACTCAAGGGACTTTCGGATTGTATTTCCTTCCTTCTCCATACTTGTGTAACTTTCTTCTTTTGCATGGTTCTAGCTTGTGTAAGAGCCCATGTTAAGTTACAATCTCGTGCCATATGACCAATGTTATGACACTTGAGGCATTCTACATTGTACATGAATAAGAATTCATGGTTTCCTCTTGCAAAATTGTTTCTTGGAGGTTGTTGGAGGCTATAACATCTATCTCTATGAGATGGTTGGGGACCACAACATCTATCTTTATGATATACTTTACAGTCTTTTGCCATATGACCAAAGTTTGAACAGGAATAACAATAACCAAAAAATGAACTTTGGTACATGGGAGATGGAGGTTTCTTTGGTGTACTTCTGAAGCCTTGCTACCTTGAGATCCTTTGATGATAACAATTGCCTCTCGCATCTTTGTCATCATCTATATTTCTTCTTGGAGCGGGTTGTCTTCTTAGAGCAGGATTTCTTCTTGGAGCAGGATTTGTTCTATTGTAGCCTTGATTTTTCTCCTTGCCTTTGCTGGAACTGGGAGCATTACTATTTCTTTCTAGCTTCTTCACATCTCTTTTGTTTGAAGCATTTTCATTCTTGTTTGAGGATTCACCTACATATCCGAGACCTGATTTATCAGATGGACATCTGTGATAGCTGAGCATGTCATCCAAGGCCTGAGAGCTCTTCATGATTTTGTTCATCCCTTCAACCTTTTTCCTGAGGAGGACAATCTCTTCTTCCAATCTTTCACACTCATTATTCTTCTTTCCAAGTTGTTCCTCAGTTTCTTCCTTGCTACGAGTAGCTTCAGCTGCTACTATTTTAAGGGAGATGATATCTGACTTCATTTTGAAGATTTCTTCATTCTTTGCTTGACTGCTCTCCATTCTCTTCTCAGCTCCTTGTGCCTGTTTCCTGGCTTCTTGTAATTGAGACTTAAGGGAGGAGACCTCTACCTTGTACTGACCAATCTCTTCTTCAAGTTTGTTCACACTCTTGTGCCTTTGTTCAAGTTGACTTGACAAGATATCTTCCTGCTTCTTTTCTTTATGATATTCCTTCTTAAGCTTGGCAAGCTCTTCATCCCTTTCTTGTACTTGAAGCTTGATGAGATCAACTTTCTTCATTGTTTGATCTTGGTCACCAACTGGAGCTATCTTGTTAAGTGCCTCATTTTCTTTTTTCAAATTATTATTCTCTTCCATGACAATCATAAGTCGAGCAAGGAGTTCTTCTACGAAGTATTTTTCATTCTCTTCATCTTTTTGGTCTGCTACAGTCTTGAAGTCATCATTCTTATTTTCAGCTTCTATGATGGGTTCTGGATTTCCTTCTAGATTTCCATTATCTTCTTGATTGATGTTCATGGTCAATGCTCCTTTTGAGTGAAGGTCATGAAGTTTTTCCCATATACCCTTTGCTAATGAACATTTTCCTAGATTGTTCTTTACAGAATCAGGTAGCCCGTTCAAGATTGCCTTTACTGCTTTTTCATTGTACTCCTTGGATTTTTCATCCATACTGCTATCATCAATCACAAATTTCCAAATTTCAAAGCCTTGAGTCTATAAAAAATTCCTCATTCTTACTTCCCATATATTAAAGTTCCCATTGAGCCTTGGAGCTTCCTCAAATTTATTGTCTTCTATTTTAGTAGTAGAGGGAGACACATCCTTGGGAGGATTGGAGACTTTCTTCCTTCATCTCGCCATTTGTGTTCTGAGAGTCAACCTTCAAGCTGTTAAGCTTTGAATGAAGGAACTTGGCTCTGATACCAATTGTTGGAAATACTGAGAGGGGGGGCTGAATCAGTATTTCTTTTTCCCACTATTGTTTTACCAGTTAAAACATATATATTCAGAACACAATATGAACAACAAGAATAAATGCTTTTATTAATATAACTGTGTACTAAAATAAATACAATATATAGATGGTCACAATCGGTTTCCAAGCTCCAACTTGGACTTTGGTGAGGCTCCAACCTCCAGAGCACCAACTCTATTTTCCCAAGACACCAGTCTTGGACTTAAGAACACCAACTCCCAAGGACTTCAATCCTTCCTACTTTTGAGGCACTAACCCAAAGGACTCTAATCCAATCTCACTTCTGAGGCACTAGCCTCAAGGACTCCCATCCTTCTCACTTTTAAGGCTCCAACCCCAAGGACTCCAATCCTTCTACTCTCAGAACTCTTCTCCGCTGAGTTCTGTCTATTTACAGCTACACTGTAGTCTCCAAACTACAGTGTCAATGACAACCATGTCCTCTTATGGATGAGTCTTCACAGCTCTGCACACTGCCCACGCATAGTCTCCAATAGCCTCTTCTACTGCTGCTGCCTCTATAACCTCCGCTGCTTCTGCAGCCTCTACAGCCTCTGCTACTTTTACTACCTCACACTCTGGTTCTTCATCCCCACAACAGCTCCAACAGTGTTCAACAGCAGCAACAGTGTTCACTAGAAAATTCAAACAATACTCCACCACCTCTTCTGCTTCTGCTACCTCATATTCTGGTTTGTTTTCAACAACCATCACCACACATGCAGTCTTCTATTTACTGTTTTATGCATACCTGTCTTTGTCCATTCGATTCCTCTTTCTTGCTGGCTCTTTGGCTTCCTTCTCGCCTGCTTCAGCTTCCTCACTTGTTGGCTTGTTTGTCACTGTAGCTTCCTCTGTCCATTCGTTTTCACAGGACACGTTGAATCAATGAGCAAGGATCGAGACATCCGTAGAGAACACAAGTTCAAAAAATTGTAACAGCACTGCTTTGCCAATAATTGTGGGTATACACAGGGATGGCATTTTTTATCGGACAGCCACGTCCTTATCATAATCATAATCGCCATGATTTGGTTTCTCAAGCTATCGGGACTATTCCTTACAGTATTTTTGCCACCATACTTAAGAATCAAAGCCACCCTTTTATCACCGCTTTTATGTCTATCGAAAGCTTTCCTTAGGCTATGTGCCTTCTATAAACCTTGGACTTACTTAGAATCAGAGCCACCTTCTTATTGGCGCTTTTAATCACCCATCGGAAGCCACCGCCCAACCGAGTGTTAACTATCGGGCTAAGCTTTAAAGCCCCACGGAAATGCACATATACAAATATATGGCCAACACTATAAAACCCCGCGGTCACATATATTTTAATACACGGGAACCCATGTAATTCTGGTCAATATGAACATTCGCGGATTTCAAATATTATCCACCCGCCTTTATAATTATCGGCGGGTCTGGATTTCGGCGATCCCAATTAATCCCTTAACTCCGACCTCTGACGCCCTTGCGGACCCGATATGCCGATTACATCCCCTCCTAAAATGACTTTGGGTCCAGGATGTCGGGGTTATCGCAACCTCTTGCGATGTGATAGTTCTACGGAGCCTACGACCCTCTATACTCTGCTTCTTAATGATTTCAGGTCCGGCTTTTCGGCAGGTTTGCATCAGCAGTTTTGTAATACAAAGGGTCTGTGGACCCGACGCTGCTTTAGGTTCTGTTTTATAATATTTCAGCTCCAATTATCAGTGATGTCACATATCGCTTCCCCCGATCCTTCCGACATGATCGCTTCGATATGCCAATTGCCGATTAGATCTCCACCGTCCATTATTCCTTCAGATCGGACGGTCAGCGCTAAGTCGCATATCGCTTCCTCCGAAATGATACAAGTCCTCCGCGGACCCGATATGCTTTCTATTTTGCTTGATAAGATTTTCGGCTCCGGGTCATTCGGCGATTTCGCTGATGCGATAAGGATTCTCTGCTCTGCGGACCCAATATTCTATGCACCACAGTTTATATTTTATCGCATCCGCCTCCGCCCAAAGGTAATTCGTCGGCGATCGCTCGTCGCGGGTTATATTTGTGTGCATCCGCCTATACAAAACTAGACCCGATCTCCGTTTAGGCTTCTCTCTAATATGACTTTGGCTCCGGATATCGGAGCTCCCCACTTCGCAAGCAATTCTTTATCGGACCCGATCTCCCTTTAGGCTGCTCTCCAATATGACTTCGGCTCCGGATATCGGAGCTCTCCACTTCGTAGTCCCGAAAGGCTCCACTCCTCCGATCTCCCGATTGCCGATTAGATCGGGACCGTCGATCCGGATTAGTGATTGGATGGCTCACAGCTCATCGCACTATTCCCATGTCTCCTGGACCATTGATCTGGGAGGCCAAATGGCTCCTGTGTATGCTCTTGTCATTCTGATGGAAAGTCTGGGCATGTATATATTAGTAGTTCATTTGATTGCCATCAAATGAATTCCTATATGCTCCGATAGCTTCGATAGCTCCTCCGATGGCTCCTCTTGCTTTGATATGCTCCGATATATGTGTATGCTCTCGATATCTATTATCTGCGACATATATGGCAATGTTACAAGCAACGTTCCTCTTGCTCTGATATGGCTCTCCGATAGCTGTTCTACTCCCGATAGGCTCCTGATAACTCTGTCTGCTTCCTCTATGGCTCCGATAGCTCTGTTTACTCCTCTGTTGCTCCGATGGCTGTGTCCTTCGCTCTCTCTCTATGCTCTTTTGATCGGTCTCTGTGTGCTCCTCTTCTTTGGCATATATATGTGACATATACATATATATGGCTCCTCTTCGTTCCTCTTGGTCCATCTGCTCTTCTCGGTCCGTCTCCTCTTGGCTCCTCTTGTTCCATCTGCTCGTCTCTGATATGCCTGTTTTGGCATATGTATATATGTATGTGGCTCCTCCTGCAGCTCCTTTTATTCATGTCCAATGTGGCTCCTCTGGCTTCTCATCTCCATCTACTCCTCTGGCTTGGCAGTGTCTTTCAAAGACCTCCTTGCATATAAGTCTGTTTCTGCATATATATATGATATATATATATATATATATATATATATATATATATATATATATATATATATATATATATATATATGGCTCGGCTATACTGATGGCCTTTGCTCCTGTCTCTTCATGAATCTGCTCTGCATCCCCTTGGCTTCATGTCATCCTCTAGTATCCAGAATATTTCCATATTGACATTAGTGACAACCTAGTTCAACACACGCAACTCATGTACACTATGGGGAACCAAATGATGGGAGGAGCACAGAGCTCCTTAGGTCATCTGTCATCACCATGGTTTGAGTCGGGAGCACCCAACTCTATACCTTTTTTGGCAACATTGGATATTCCCAACTTATACACATTGACAAACGACCCCATTTACCACAACTTGCAATGGTCGCTGATCCTGTATAAAATACCGATGGACATTCCAAAGTTCAATGGAAAACAAGGGGAGGATCCAGGCACCCATATCACCACCTACCATCTCTGGTGTGTTTCAAACTCTATGGTGGATGATAGTGTCCAGTTATGTCTTCTTTCCTGCACCCTCATTGGCAATGCCACGAAATAGTATATTGAGTTACCATGCGCATCAGTTAATATCTTTGACGCTTTAGGGCTAGAGTACCTAAAGCACTTTCGGTTACCTATCCACTATGGGACTGGGATAGAGCTCCTTACTTCATTTCGTCAGGATACTGCCACCGAAATCTTCGATCATATTCATGAATGGAGACATTGGCAGAGGTTAGTCAAAGCTCCCATCCCTGATTTTCTCTTAACTAATTGGTTCTGTAAGTCTTTACTCCCACAAATCACTAGAGATTTCGCTCTAGGTGGTGCGGTCATAGAAGAACAATCCATACATCATGCCCATCACTTATATTTGATTTATTCATAGTCTGGCACTCTTTATGACATAATCCCCAATGCCCCTAGCAACTCCAATGCTTCCACTACCATCAAATCAACTACTGTTCCTACCACTGCGATAAACTCTATGCAGTCTACACAAAATCCCAATGCTAAGAAAAGGAAGAATAAGAAAAATACTGCCCCTTCTTAGAAGTAGTCAACAAAGCGGCCCAACCCAAAATAGAAGGCCGCTCCACCTACTACTGATGAAAAGGATACACCTGCCAAATTTCCTTGCAAACCCTGTGCTGAAGACCACATAACCTAGCATTGTCTTGTCTTCAAGAAAGCACAGAGTACCTTGCCAAAAGGTATACTGGTAAGAACCTCGTTGTCCTCAGGAATCCTTTTCCCACTTAGTAGTAGCAAAATCTTATTGCAAACCAATAGCAACCCACACTAGGAGGCAATGATGGTTCATAACATCCTTCAACTAGTGAAGGATCTTCTACCATTTTCACATTTGAAATGGTAGAACTTGCCACAAGAGCCAAACCTTATGGAGATCCTGTCACACCTGTAGCAGAACCATCCTTAGGTCAAAACCCATTTCCGCCCACCGATTTGCATATTGAAAGGCTGGTTGAGGACTTTGTAATTCAACCCCTAAAAGGGGTACTTCGACACACAATGCATAATACATTTGCACGTGTTGCCCAACACTACAACATCGTAGAGGATTTGGCAAAAGTGCCATCAGTTATGTTGGTGCTCGAAGTATTACAAACATGCCCCACCCAATGGAAATCATTGCTCTCAGCTATCGCATGTATTCACCCTATGGATTCCATGCTTGCCATTTTCGACATGGACAAGTGTAAACCTCCCCTTTCCGACCGGCGTGCATTTCAAGTGCATATCACTTTGAAAGGTAAAGGTATACATAGGACTATTAGCGATGAAGGTGCATCAACCTGCATCATGTCGGCTTCATGTTGGCCCACCCTAGATTCCCCAACCCTATCCCCTCTGTCGAACTCCCTTAAAGCTTTTGATGGCCACACCTTTATCCCAAAAGGATACCTAGCCAGTTTTCCCATCACATTGGCTGGGAAAATGGTAACAGTGGACGTAGAAGTTGTAGACAGAAAACTCGACTATAATCTCTTGCTGGGTCGCAGTTGGACATATGCCATGACAACCGTCATATCTACCGTCTTTCACATCGTCCAATTTCCATTGGATGGAAATGTTATTATAGTAGATCAGTTGTCTTTCTGCACCCCCGATTATTCACCATTACCAAGTGGCTCTGTGCCCCTAGTAGGAGGTGGAACTGATAGTTACGTTAGTCTAGATACCGATCTACTGAAGGCTTCTTCCCTCATGGGTTGTTTCCCTCTTCAGCCATCAAAGGTTTCACAGATGGTCAATACGCTTTCATCTATTCCTCATGAAAAGACCGATCCATGGATCCTACCAGCTTCTTTAGACATTGACACATACAGAGAAAAAATGTTGTTGTCAACAGCTGATTTGGCCTGCGAAGCCATTCAAATTGCATCTGAATCTCCGGTCACTTTGGTTTCGGCCAATGGTACCATTACCCCTCCACTAACTGATCCTTATTTCGATCCACTCAATCAAGTCCTACTGATGAATGAAGCTATTAAAGAGATCACGAGGTTAGAAGAGAAACCTTGGGAGGATTCACACCACCATGTTTCGATATCTGATTCGGACATGATTCCTCCTCAAATCCTATCACCGGACACACATGAAATCATTTCCTCACTGCATATGACTATCCAAATTTTGGACTCAGAAGGAAACAGGGGCAATATTTCACAAACATTTCTCCACAATATTTCTGTCATGATAAGCAGCGTGGAAAACATACAGAGTAGAGCCCATCACAATCCTGAGGAAATTGTGAGCTTCACCTACACGTTTAGGGACTTCTGCAATGTTTTTCTTTGGTCTTATGAGGAAATGTATGACATAGACCCTTATAATGTCAAGCATGAGATCGATAAAGATGGAGCATTCTTTTTATGGTATTTTTCTTGCTCGTTGATCCGAAAAACCTCGAGTCCTATTCATTGGGCTCGTTAAACTACTATAACAAAGATAATAGAGCACTTTTTGAGATGTTTTATTGCTCTTTAACAAATATAAACATCTCCAAGTTTTCTTCGTTGGGCTCATTAAACATACACCGGGATCAATAGATCACTTTTGGAGATATTTTATTGCTCATTAAAAAATATAAACATCTCCGAGTTTTTTGTCGTGGGACTCGTTAAACATACACCCAATAAATAGAGCACTTTTATGTTGGGTTGTGTTATATTCTTTCCACATAGTTAATAAAGGGTTTGAAGGGCACTCGTAACCCCACTTTATGAGGTCTAGGGCAGTGCCCCAGAAAATTTTGGTTTTGGACCCTATGTTAGGTTGGGTGGACCCCCTATGGTTTTGTGCATGATTTTCGCACATGTGTTTTGGGCGCGATGGTTTTCGATCCATGGTATTGGATGTGATGGTTTTTGGTCCATGGTATTGGATGCTTTGGCATGTATAAATATGTATTGTAACATTGAAAGGAACATAATGAAAAATCAAGCTGGTAGTCCCAGTTTTAGGATCTAGGGGAAAATCTTTGTGTATATGTGTTTTATGTGTTATGATCTTGCATTGTTTATTTTGTGTGTTTTAGAATTCGTATGTAGGTAATTTCTGTACAGGGTTAAAACCTACATTTTAGGGATATTTTATTGCTCTTTAAAAAATATAAACATCTCCGAGTTTTCATTGTTAAGCTCATTAAATATTTGCGACGATGGTCAGAGAACCTTTTGTGATATTTTATTGCTCTTTAAAAAATATGAACATCTTCAAGTTTTCTTTATTGTTCTCATTAAATACATGCAACGATGCTCCGAGCAACTCTTTTTTGATCTTTTTCCAACTCATAAACTGAAAAATACCAAAGGAGCATTCGTTTTAGGCACCTTTTTCTTGCTCTTTAAACTAAAAAAATCCCGAGCTATGTCTTGCTGCTCATTAAAAACTTGCTAAAGGTGACCCGAGCTATGTCTTACTACTCATTAAACTTGCTAAAGATGACCTGAGCACTCTTTTAGGTACTTTTATCGTTCGTTAAACTGAAAAACCCCAAGTTTTTATTACTGGGCTCATTAAAAATTCACGAAAAAACATGAGCTTAGTCTGTCACCTCGTACTCGTAATAAAATGAGGTCGACATCTATTGAAAATATGTTTCTCTTTATCCAAGTTCAATAGATTAAAAGACAAAAAAGTAACCGATCCGGGTATACTATTAACCTTTTGTCGCACCTAATTAACAACTACTACAAAGGGACCACCATGGAGTCTCTCTTTACAATCTTTTCAGACTCTCTCAATATGAAAAGACCATAGAGTTTCCCTCTCTAGACTCATTAAACTAATTAGATATGGAAAAGGGTTTTTCTTTTCGCAAGCCTTTTCAAACTCTTTAAAAATGAAAAGATTGATGAGTTTACCCATCTAGACTCATTAAAAAATCAGTCAGGGAAAGTGGACAATACAACTGTATTCCATATTTGAAAGCGTGGTTCGGCAACAATTGTTCCCTTGAACATGGAACTCCCTCAGATAAACCTTCATTTTGATAGCCTCTCAATATGAACACTGCCAACCTATGAGTTTTAGCCTATATACCCTGATGTAATTGCATCTCCGTATCTTAACACTCTATAGTGTTCATGAGTCTATAGCTATTTGGTTAAAACCATTGTCATGCCTTCTATTGTTCAAGGGTCCCCATTTGTTTCCTCTATCAACTGATCATACATATACTTTCATCATGCCCTCCATTGTTTAGACCCAAATGCTCAAAAGATTCCTCAAAAAACAAAATCATTCTTGTTTGGTTTTATGTCGACTGATGTAGGACATGTCATTCCCTACCTTTCGACAGGTTTCTTCCTATCGACTTCAACACTCTATGTAGGAAGATAACCCATAAACACATTCAGTGCCTTGGTACTTGTAGAAATTAGTGGCAAGTTACCTTGTGTTTGATCATGGGTTTTCATTATTGGCACATGCTTAAGCGATTCTACAAGTGTTCGACGACAAAGAAATTTTTCACACTCGCTAGTTTACATTTTGCATCTTGGAGACCATCAGCATTATTGGTGGCCTTCCTTGCATATGTTAATGGTCTCCATTATTGACTGGTAATCAGAGTATTTCGCCAATGTTCAACGTCAACACATCTTATCACATGTACCAATCTATGATGTTTAGTGAAGCAGAAATCAAGACCTTGGGTAGAGGCTTGCATTATTCAACCTTGCTTCCTCTCCCAAGATGCAGATATTATTCTTTGGAGACAGCTGTTTCAGGATGATCTATTATTACACTAGATCCGCTCTGTGCTTATCGGCGGAGCATTGTTATATATCAGAAGAGAAAATTACTTAGACCTAGCTACTGAGGATGGGAATGCTTGACTCATGACATGATTTTAGCAATTTATATATACGTATATGTGCTGTATTAGGTTTTTCTTGCCGCCTGAAACTTCTCTCTCTCTACAAAATTTTGATAGAAAAATATAGTTTTAGCTAAGTATTTCGGCCAATGTCTCTGCCTCTGATCTTATACTTTAGGGGGCATCTATTATAGGACAAAATGACCTCCTCATCAACTCAGAGGTGAAAGATAGGATAATTGAAGCAAAGACCACAATTGCAGGCCTTAATTCCACACTAACTCTCTCTCCACACTTCTAACCTACTTTATAAAGCTTGTTACCAATTATAGAGGAGTGTTAGTCACCCTACTAACTCAATTTGTTAGACCAGGGGCAGCATTAGTGAACCTAAGGGAAGTTCAGAGGGTCAAGCCAATGAATCTGCTCACATATATCTAGATATTTATCCCTAAATTTTCTCAAGAAAAGCAAGGAAACTCCAAAAATCGAGATATTTGGAGAAATTCCAATCTGAGAATGAAGGTAAATGGGTAAAAGATTGAAAATAGGGTAGGTTCATGGCTTTTTCCCTAATGAACTCTAGGAGGTGCTTGGCAGCCCTAATTCGATTGCTACATAAGAAGTGAGAGGGTCATTGTGAAACGAGTCAGAGCATTTGGAAGGATAGCCCATTGAGCTGTTGTGAACTGTCATATACTTGAATAAGTGAGCTAAAAGAGGGAGAGGGAGAGAGGAAGAAGGGGCAAGGGAAGGTTGATACAATGGATGGTTGTAATCACTCTTCCACTATAAATATAGAACTACAGTTGTGTTCCCTACTCCATAGTGTCGGTAATGTTGTTCGTTTATTTGTTCATTCTGATGCTTGTCGAGATGTGTAGTTAGCTTATACACTAATATATGTTTATTGTGTATTCTTACATTAGTTTTCAAGAGTGTATGCTGTGATTGGTTTGCCTTGTCCTTTGTGCAGGAATTGCCTTGGAGCTGGCATTAAAGGAGTTCTTCTTACCACATAGAGATCTCCAAACAAATCTAGAAGGAACCAAAGGTGATCCTCTTTCCATACCTTGTCAATTCATGTTTGATAGATGAACATGTGCATAACTTGGTAGCTCATGTAGATAATCTTACAGTCTGTCGAAGTTCCCAGGAAGGCCTTTGAGAGTAGTTTTCATCTTACATACACTGTGCATTTTAACCCATAGCAAGTATAGGGGCCTAACATGTTCCCTTCCAACCTGCATATTATTAGAGTGCTATGAGGGGCACACTCACCCCACTATGTGTGTGTTAGAACCTCTAATGAACCTTCCCTGAATTAATGAAGTTGTCACAGCCTTGCTACCAAAAGGGACATATTACTTGCCTCTCTGTGAAACTATGATCAAGGCATTACTGTACGACCCACTGCTGGGACTCCTATACCAAACAATCTAAGGTCTAATTGGGATTGCTTATCGGGGAGATCCCAAATAAGTTGGCGGGTCTAGCACCATCAACATTTTTGGAGCTAGAAGGAGGGCCTGATGACAAGATGTTTCCTCTCATCCTGTTTTTAACCTTTGCATATCTACCATGGAGTCTTGCACTCTCCTCCCTCCATGATGTTTTTCACATGCTGAATCTATTACCATCATGAGGGATTTTTTTGATATCTTGTCCGCATACATGTATGATGGTGAAGGCGAACTAGTCTAGCATGAGTTCTTACAGGACATCATTTCCATGCTTCATGAGGAAGATGGATGTTCTGATGAACAAGCTAGTTTTCTTCTTGCATACACACTTCGCAAATCTCCACATCGGTGGTTGTGCAGCCTATTAGTTGATAGCATGCATTCACTTGAGCACTTTTGTGATCTCATTGAAGACACCTTCAATCATTTTGATCCATAACATCTTGACCAAAAACTGTTACAACAACGGAAGGCTCCGCATGAGTTGCCAATGGATTTTTTTTAGTGCTTCCACGATTTGCAGTTTAAAACTCTGAAAAGCTAGATGAATTTTTTCTATCTTTAGGACCGATTCGAGTATTGCCTTAAGAAATCTTCTCATTCCAAGAATATGTTTTAACTCAAGCCTTTCTCAACATTCTTCAATGATGGAATTGCAAAATCATAGATAGACATGGTCACTGTCACAAGTGATTGTCCGTCGTCCCCTCATCAAATAGTTCCACTAGTAGACAGTGATGCGGGAGGCATGCTCACACATATGTTCGTCCGTCACATCCACCAAACATCACTCAACCTATTTTGTGTGTAGATTTGGTTGTGAGTCCATCGAGTTGTCATATGCATTTTGTACCACAACCTTTGTCTTCGTACTCGGTTGTTCCTCCGGATGATACCATCTTGTGTTCTTCCATTCTAGACTCTACACTTGTTGTGAATGAGGGTCAAGGCATCTACGAAGTTGTTTTTGCACAACCAACATACACTGTCATTCAAGATGAGTATGATTGGGAGCTTGAGCATCAACAATCGGTGAAGCATGAGTCCCTTCGGTCTGATCCTCCTCTATTCTTTCTTGACATCTTTGGTGAACTTGCTATCAATGATTTCACATGTGTATCTTCATCTATGGATCCACCCATTGTTGATCAATTGGAGGACACATCGGATGTTAGTCCATCATCTGATAATGGAGAGGATAAATTAGTCATTAAAAATCCACTTGACCTTTCATCTTCCTTTTCTATAAACACAGAGGATGAATTTGTCTACTTTTCATCTACCCCTCTATTTGATTGATGAGATCATGAAGATGGCGATGAAATCATTGATTTTTCTCATCATGGTGTCATGATCCATTTACTCCCATATTCGATCATGATCATGATTCTATCACAATTGATTTTTTGAAGCCACCAGTTTATGTTGACCTATATGACGATGAAGTCTAAACTCTCCAGTCTATCGAGGCACTTCAGCCCAAGCTGATGGTTATGTCAGGCCCTCGCTATCATGAGGTTTGTTTAACTTCTGATCAGGAAATTGTCCAATCATCTGATGCTCCTCATCACTCATTTGTATGCATTGAATATCAATATCACACACAGATCATGATTCCTCCACTCAAATTGCACGATCCCATCACTCATGAATTGGAGGCAAGTTGTGTTTGTTCCTTTAGTTTGCTTGCATGTCATAATCAAGGGTATGCATATGATTTTGTTAAGTTATGGTATGTTCTATTATTATAACAGTTTACTTCTTTTCCTTATTATATTCTGCAGATTAGCAATCACATGCACATAAAGTAAACTGTAGATAGAACATTAAACAATTGACAAAAGCAAGCCAAGACAAGAGACACAAGATGTGGCGGCTAGCCAGGGACAAACCCCACAATGTGTGGGGAAACCCTTTCATCAAATATTCTTCTATATTCAATAATTAAGTAGAGAGAAATAGTACAATAAATCTGATTTATATCATTAGTGGCAAACCCTAGATTAGCAGCATCAGCATTAGCGGCTTGATCATCAAAACTAGGGCAGACGATATCTCGTAAACCAACCGTCAGATTGACTTGATTCCACCACCAAAAATTGCAGCCTTTAGAGGAGGTTCAAATGAACCTACAATGCAGTTTAGAAGAGGAGGTTTGATGGTCAACACTTGTCAAACTTTGGATCTGCAGTTGCAGCATCAATTTCAGTAGCTTCCTTCAAACCAGGGCAGTCGATATTTCGCAAACCGACCGTCAGATCGACTTGATTCCATCAAAAAAAATTGTAGCCTGTAGGGGAGGCTCAGATGAACCAAAAATGTAGTTTAGAAGAGGAGGTTTGATGGTCCATTCGAGTCAAACTTTGGATCTGCAGTTGCAACTTCAATTTCAATAACTTCCTTCAAACTAGGGCAGTCGATAACTCCCAAACCAACCATCGGATCGGCTTGATTCCACCACCAAATTTTGCAACCTTTAGAGGAGGTTTAGATGAACCTACAAAGTAGTTCATAAGAGGAGTTTTGATGGTCCACAATGGTCAAACTTTGGATTTGCAGCTACAGCTTCAGTTTTAGTAGCTTCCTTCCACATGTGTGAGAGAGAGACCCTTTTTTTGCACAGTAGAGAGAGAGAGATGTGATGAAATGAGTTAGTGTAAATGAGTAAAAGTCCTCTTAAATTTATAAACAACTGATGATGTTTGAATAGATGCGACTATTAGGCTTCTGAGCCTACATGAGTTGTAGGTAGACTTGATAATAATTCCATAATCAAAATAAATTAATATATCCCTAAATACTTATCAGAATCGAATGATCTTTACATCAATCCTATACCTCTCGACAAGAGGAATCTAATAAAAATATTATTAGCCATGAATAAGATGACCCATATGAAGTTTGACCCTAGTTTCAAATTTAACACTCCCTTTCAACTAGGGAAAACTTCAACTGCAATCTGTTTGTCGATCACTTCTATTCATCCATCAATGCACTGCCCTGTACAACTTGACCCTTGCCCTACTTTTCTCTATTCTGCCTATTTTGCTTTGTCTTGTTCTGCTCTCTACTAATCTGTACTATTCTACTCTGTTCTGCTCTGCTCTTTCATTGTTCTGTTCTGCTCCGCTTTTGTCCGAATTATGAAGAACAAGAAATGATCGAGGATGTATCATACTGACTCAAAGTCAGTGTCAGAGTATGTACCACTGGTGCCAGACCAGTCTTAACCAACCCAAAGTCAGCGTCATAGTGAGTACAACTCCACTGGTCCTAGACCATTATCATCCTCCATTGACTCAAAGTCAGTCTCAGAGTGCATACCATTGGTCCCAAACTAGTCTCAACCGACTTGAAGTTAGCTTCATAGTAGGTACCACTCCTACCACTGGTCCCAGACCAGTATCGCAGTCTCAGAGAGTGTACCACTAGTCCCAAACTAGTCTCAACTAACCCGAAGTCAGTGTCATAGTATGTACCACTCTCACTGGTCCCAGACCAGTACTGCACTGACACGAAGTCAGTCTCAGAGTATGTACCACTAGTCCTAGACCAGTATCAACCGACCCGAAATTAGCGTCATAGTATGGTACAACTCCTACCACTAGTCCCAGACCAGTATCATAGTCTCAGAGAGTGTACCACTAGTCCCAAACCAGTCTCAACTGACCCAAAGTCAGCATCATAGTATGTACCACTTTCACTGGTCCCTGACCAATACTGCACTAACACAAAGTCAGTCTCAAAGTATGTACCACTGGTCCCAGACTAGTCTCAACCAACACGAAGTCAATGCCATAGTATGGTACAACTCCTACCACTGGTCCCAAACTAGTATCATTGCTCCCACATCAATGGAGGTCATCCTAGCATAGGGAGTATGGTAGATATAGTGACGTGTCCATCAGTACTACTATGGTCCCTAACTTCATTTCCCTACTCATTGATCAGATGAGAGGTACTTCCCATGAGTCCCAGACTGCATGCGTAGGATGCCTCCAGAGGAGAACTTAATCAATCACGTCCTCACAGGAAAACGCATCAATCCTGCTACAATCGCCATGGAGAACACATAAATCTAGGCCTTGTTAGAGCCTAGATTTGCCTCAGGCTGAAAAGGTAAGGTTCTAGGTCCACATCAAACCACACTCAGCCTTGTAGCTAGCCCTACGAGGACAGGAGAGTGATCTCTCCGAGTCAATCTCAGTAAAAATAAACAATAAGGTCTAAGATGACTCAAAATGTATACTGATTTTAGGCTAGTAAATAAATATGAAAGAGGTAGTTTAATAAATGACTGAGTTTTTAGGGCTGTATGGGACAAAGGACAGCATGAGCTAGGAAATTAAATCAAAGACACAGATTTTTTCATGAGGCAAGATAGGCAGGAAGTTTAGCAATCAAACTGAAATAATATAGAGTGGAAAGACTGTTGAGAAGCTAAAAATGGCATACACATGAATTCTTTTCAAACAGAAGAAGATACACAAAGTATGAATGCTTTACAAGGCAGAGCATAAACTGGATTCTACCTTTCTTACTTAAGAGCATTCAACTGGAAATGACTATGAATGAACTGTAAAACATCACATGATACATATGAAACAAAAGGAAGAAACATATGTTAAACTCATATCACATGAATCTCATGAATCAGAGCTGCATCATTTCATTAATTCTTTGCCAAAACTGTACAGTGAAAGAACTGCGTTTTCCCTCCACACTACTCCCAGAACTCAGACCCCTTACAAATGATTTACAATACAATACATAAACTCAGAGGTGGCAAAACAGATCGATGAAAATAGGGAATCCTTATGAAGCCTCCTCAAGTGTCCTAATCTTCTGCCTCTTCACCTCATTGCGTGCCCAAGGCTTCAACCCAATAATGAAGTTGAACACCTTGTCCCTCTCTGCCATGTCGGGAAGTTCCAGAGCTGCACTTGCACAGTCTGATGGAAAGAATGAAGAAGCTTCTGTGGGGATGATGCAGATACTTGGTGCTTCTGCTACTACAAAAGTGGCTTCTAGAAGGGATCCTGAAAGGAACAAGTTGGAGTATGTTCGAATGAAGGTTGGAGGTGCTGATGTGCTCACTATGGTGGATATTGGGGCTTCTCACAACTCCATGGGTAAAGATATTGCGAGAAGAATTGGGCTGAAATTTGTACCGGCAAAGGCACAAATGAAGACAATAAATTCTCCTCCTATTGAGATTCTTGGTATAGCTGAAAGGGTGGACACTACACTTGGTGAATGGATCGGGAAGGTGGACTTCACTATAGTGCGGATTGATGACTATGAGGCTGTATTAGGGATGGAGTTCATGAAACAATTTGATGCTATGATCGTTCCACATTTGAAGAAGCTCTACATTTATGATGGAAGGGAAGATGTACCCATTGGTGTTCCCACCATTGGTGTGACAAGACATAATTGTAAATTGGGAGTGATGCAAATGGAGGATATGGAGAAGGTGAACAAGCGGTTGTCTAGTGTTGAGACAAAGCTTGTGGAGCAGTGATTGGTCATCAAGACACTTTCAGATAGCATCTTGGATTTGACAAGAAGGCTAGAGTTGGTGGAGGATGATGATGATGAGGAGGAGGAGGTAATATGTGAGGCTGGATGTCCAGAGGGAAGACCGGGTTGCTTATCTACAAAGGATGGAGATTGAGGATCCTGACAGATGGATCGAGTTGATTAGTAAGGGAGAGCCTTCAGGCTCTACTCCCTCTACATCTTCTTAGATGGATGAAGAAGATGGGGCTCATTGTTAGCTGCTCATGGTAGTGAGTCCTTATAACATGTTTGAGCAGGTATGATTGATGGTGCAGGGATGGCTTGGCATCAAGCATCATGACATGTTGCAGATGAGATGGATGGAGTTTCCATGGACCTGAGCATGGATTGGAGATAGATTCTTGATGAGTCAAGGATGTGGTAGATGTTTGAGAAACAACTGATGATGGCATGAGGATGTTCACTCTCATGGATTGAGCATGATGGTTGGATTGGCTACCAAACTAGTTTAGACATGGGGACGCGTAGTGTGCAGAGATATGTTGGCATTGTGCTGGAGTATCATGGCAGAGGTTCACATAGGGAAACATGATGAGGTCGACATGAGATGTTGCAGTGGAGATTGTGGTAGAGGGGTCGATGATCATGGATTGAGATGATATCTGATGGAGAGCATACCGTTGAGGTGCATGCCTTGGTATGGTGAGCTTGGTGGCAGTTGTTCACTAAGTCGAGATATGATGGAGATGAGACTCTACATATGTTGCAGGGATGTTTGCCTTGTGAAGAAAGGTCGACATCATGGATGATGATGATCTTGGTGGATGGCTACCGGGATGGTATGTTTTCGAGGACGACAACGATTTCAGGTGGAGGAGGATGTAAGGCCTCCGGGCAACTGTGCGATGAGCGCCGCTAGAGCACTGAGTGATGCTTGTGTTCCTACGTGACTCCATTGAGGTACTGCCTAGGCCTGCTGGCAGCAGAGCAACACCAGATATGAAACTAAGACTCTGAGAAATATACTGCTTGTGCACCAATATACCAATCGAAACAACTTTGCTAACTTGGCTTGGAATGTGTGTCAATTGACCAAGAGCTTGACAGATTATACATATTACAATCAAGCAAGTGTGGAAACTAAGATGATATGAGAACTAAACAATACTTCTAGAGGTGTGAGACTTTCTTTTCATAGATTTCTACCAGTGTGTCACAAAGTGTTGTAGTGGCTACAACCACCCTCCAAAATTTTTCCTTCGCTTCGTTTTGTAGCCTCCCTACCAACTTTTCATAGCAGCATGTCTTGCCTTGTCTAATACACAAGCTTCAGTGACTTTCTTCTGGAATGACAGCTTGGCCTGAGAGCTTGTTGCATTCCCCTCATATGTTGTTTCTCTGGACATGCTCCAGTTGTAGGCTAAGCAACTCCCTCAAGGAATTGCACAATTCTGAAGGGGAACTAGCCTTCCCTCCATAAACTGTGCAATTCTATCTAGTAGCCTCCTGGGCTCTAGAATTACACAAATATTCCAGTCAAGCTTCACTGAGAGAATTCCACAATTCCTCCCAGCATGGCTTCTTAGCTCAGGAATTGCACAATCTTGGGCACAAATTAGCCACTCTGCGCAGAAATTGTGGAAATATTTTGGTTAGCTAGCCCAACTCCCTCTCAAAAATGCGCATTTTTTCCTTCCAGCTGAGTATATTGTTGCATGTTTATTTGAGTTGTCTGGTTCCACTCGGGACCAAAAAAAGTTGACTTGCATGCATGGGATGCTTTTTTCCAGAATAGAAAAAGATACATACAAAAGGCACCCTTTGATTTAGGGACCTATTTTTAGCACCTGGAGGTTACATCTAAAGAACATTTTAGAATATTTCCTCCAAGTGTTGTTTTTTCCTAGATTTGTGGCATCCACGTCATGAGCTTCAAACTTATTTCTTTGATGCATCAAATCTTATTTCTTCCCATCGATCTTGGAGCTCTGACATCCCATAGGACATCCGAGACTCTTTGACACATCCAGCTCAACTACTCATAGGTAAGTGGTCTTAACTTGTGCTTTGCAACATTTCTGTCACTTTTTTTGCTTTCATTTGTGTGATTTTTGTTTTCTTGATTTCTATGAATTCTTGTTGTCATTTACATACACACTAACTTGTACTAGCACCATTTCAGTTTTCGTTAGCATCTCACTGCTGTCGCGTGCATGAAACTATTTTTCACGAATAGTCGCCAATGCGGCAACTTGCTTCACCCACATGCATGTTGTTCTATTTTTTGAATATTTCATTCACTGTTTGCATGTACGATCAACCACTCCTTGTTACACTGAGTATTTCCATGCATTCATAGTCACATTTTCTTCCAATTTCTTGTCGATGGGTTTGGACAGCCTTGGCCCATACTCCACCTCACCAAGACAACAATGCACAATCCTGAAAGGAAGGCTATGTATTCCACTAAGGAAATGCATATTTCTACCCAGTGACCATCCTCAAGCCTTGCATTGTAAAATTCTAAGGGACAGTGACCGTTGGCCCAGAAAATTTTGCAATGCAGTCACTGATCCTGCAACCATTGCCAGCTGAAATTGTGTATTGTGCAATTCCAATAGCCAGCCAAATAGCATGGATTGTGCATTGTGCAATTCCAACAGTCAGTCAGCCTCCCCAGACAACCTAGGTTTCCTTTTGCGCAGTTCTGGAATCCGTTCATCCAGCCTCCGAGAAGAAATTGTTCAATCCTTGCTAGTCAATTCCTAGGTATGTTTCATGTCATTCCTCAAATTTTCTTTTGTTTTTGTTGATAGATTTGTTACAATGCATGTCACTTTACCTCCATATCTAGCATGTGTTCATTCACCTCTTAGCAGTTTAGGATCAATGGCATCCAAGAGAGCAAGATCAAAGGACACTAACGAAAGTACAACTAGAGAAGTAGTTGAGCGAGTGTCTAGAAGTCTGACAATCTATGAAGATACCAAACTGATTGTAGATAAGGACATCAAGTTGATATCATAAGAGGTCAATGATACATTTTTAGACACATTTGGCGAAGACCTCCAAGCCCGCCAAGTATATGTGAACATTCACAAGTTCGACTTTTAGTAGATTGCATGCAAATACCTCGTGTTCCCATGCATGGACATGATACACTGGATGGTCTCGCACACTGATCATAATACGATGACATTGAGCAGTGTTAGGGGGATGAAGATTGCAACCTTCAAGACACAAAATTATGATGATATGTATAAGATATTAGAGCCTGTGATCATCATGGAGACATCCTTCAACTTACCGAACAACAATGTCAACTCCAAAGACATTTTGAAGAATTGGGAAAAGGAGCCAACTAAATTCAGGATGACACCCAACCAAATCTACAAGGAAAAGACATTGCAGAAGGAATATCAATACTTGGTCATCTTTTCATGTTCACTGTATGGCCAAAAAAGGAAGGAAACCTTCCCACAGAGTTGGGTGATGGTGTTGGACAAACTAGCCAGAGAAGTCAAAGCATGTAACTAGTCTGACATGTTGGCTTATTAGCTAAAGGAACATGTATCAAGGGTTTAACAACTTCCCAAAGGTATGCAAGCATAAATCTACATATTAGCCTACATCTTGGATGCAATTTGTGCCTGACAGGAATTCCTGGGCTTAAAGTGGGGATGGACACCAACAAAGACTACAATGAACACTTATTGCAAGATGTTTTCCAAATATAGCTTCAAAGAAGTTATCACATGGTTGTCTGATCATTTTTTCACCCTAGTTTACAATATGATATTCAAACAACGTCCACCCTACAAGTTAAAGGTGGAAATGGAGGCATTGATAGACATAGCTGATGGTATACCTCACCATCTAACACCTTCATATGGATGTATAGTGTAGAAAAGCCTTCGCATATTCTACAAAAGTTTTCCTTGGACAAATGCATCATGTAGGAAGTAGCATATCACATCTGGGAAGGATTGACATCTAGGTTGTACTGGAAGAGGAAGGTGCCTTGTCCTGCTATTCTACTCTGCATTAGGTTATATGAGATTCAGAGTTTCAAGCATGTGAACGTTGAAGCAGAACAGATGAAGAAATGTCCATTTGACATTTAAAGTTACAATATGTATGACCTGCATTTTCTTGTGAAAGATCACTACATGAGAGTACAATTCAACTGGATCCATGCAACATTTCATTGCGTAGAGGAGGACCCATGGAGATATTGCTACAGTTTCTCCATACCCAATGAACAAGTTTTCTTCGTTGTTGAATGGTTAGAGAAGCAACATGAAGCAGCATCCTAAAGAGCACCAGAAACAACAATAGTAGCAGTGGTAAACAAACCACCGCATGACAAGGGCAAGAGGAAGATTGTTGACCACATGGAGGAAGAGAAAAGTTGCAGTTTTGAGGAGACCCACTTGTACAGAAAGCATCTTTGGCCATAGAGGCGAAGAGGAAACAACGTGACAAAAGAAATGCGCAAAAGCAGAGAGAGAAATAGAGAATGGAGGAAACATAGAAGGAGTTGCATGAGTTGAAGGAGTGACTCTAGAAGGAACAGGAGCTGCGCAAACAGGAGAAGGAAGTGTAGAAGGAATAGGTGCAATAAGGAGTGAAACTTGTGCAAAAATATGAAACAACGCCCATACAGGTAGTGGACTCATCAAAATAGCTAGCATTAGGTAGATAGGGTGAACCATCGTAAGAGCAGGACTTTGATCAGGAGATAGAGAGAGTGCTTGAACAAGTGGATACAAATATCGAGTAGTGGGAGTGAGAGGAGGAAATCGACCTCATGCTTCAACACCAAGAGGTCAACCAACCATCTTCACTACATCGAGAAGATGAGCAAGTCCCAAGTGACCAAGGGGACACTATGATCCTTGGAGATCAATCGGAAGGAGAGATGCACAACATCTCGTTCAAAAAATCTTAACATATGGTTTTGAAATATTTGAGAGTGTCAACTCCTAAAGATCATACATATTGTATGTAGTTTGAAGAGTGAGTGATCATGTCTAACATCTGAAAACATCCAACAACATTGGCTGATGCTACCAGAGCATATGTCGAAGCCACTAGCTCAAGTGCTCTCTTTCTCATAGCTGAGAACGAGCGAATAGATAAGGAGCTACAGATGGCCAAGCAAGGAGAATAATTTGTTACAACCTCCAACAGAGAATAATTGAAGAAGGCAATACTCAATGAAGAATTTTCCCTTGATACAGTCATGTAGGTATTGTATTCCAAGTTTGGCACCATGCATAAGGCAGTCATCCATGTCAACAGATAGCAGCAATGATGTGCTAGAAGACCACGCATCTTGTCGAACGTGCATGATGTTGTTGATTACATGTAAACATGGACCATGAGATAGAAGGGAGCCCCACTACACTTGCCTAAGATGATGAAGCGCAGAGCGGTCGAGTTGAAGGCATGCATTTGGAGTCATATCCATAACTATTAAGAGCTTCCGCAACTCATCACTAGTCTATAGGCTTCCCATACACATGCACTCACAAGTATGGATGTTGTGGTGAGTGCACAAATGATCCCATCTATTGGGTCTCTCACCAAGGTGAAGACAAAGGCACAGGTCTAGCTAGAGCTTGACTCATACTTTGACGAGTTGATGCGTATAGCCACCATCTAGACTAGTCCGTAAGTGCAGACACGATGCACAAGTATGTTGTTGGTTCAGCCACACTGTCAACAATGATGTGCATGCTATCAAATGAGATGGACATAAGAGCTTGAATAGAGTACCCATATGCTATGGAGGAGAGAGTTAGGTTCTAGAATGAAATCACCCTAGAGTACAGAGACACCATCACAGACTACCGAGCTTGGCATCAGTTTGATATTGTCGATCATAGTGACGATTTCGAAGAGCTGGTTTTCCAATAGTTTTCTGAGTCATAGTGATGTCTTGCATGGCTTTCTCAAGCCATTTTGTCTCACATTGGTACATGTGCATTGTAATGTAACATGTTGTCAAGTGTAAGTTCAAGTGTTCATAGTTGGATGTAATAGTCATAGAGTAGATGAAGAGTCATGAGGGTAGATGAACTATCTCAATGGATAATGTCAAGGACCACCCCACCCTTTTCTATAAATAGTCCCTCATAAGTCATTGTATAGGGTTTTGGTCAACCAAGTTTTGATAGGAGTATCATAGAGAAAGCTTGGACAATATTGTAACCCACCTTGGCTTCTCCACTATGTAGAGATAGTATATCACTTTGGAGGAGCAGGCGGTTGTGGTTGTAACATTCCGCTATCAGAACTAGTGGTTGGACATGGATGTATTGTATGACTGTAACTTACACTTATTAATATAATAGAGCCAACACGTTTCATGCATATGTTGTATTGTATTCCAGCTATGTTGTTTACTCTAAATTATATATGTATTTGTTTGCCTATGCATGCATGTATGAACTATTCTGTATAAGTATGTATGAAACTTTATGAAATGCGTTGTTGGTTTAACCATCACTTCAGATTTCTAGCTAACATGCCTTACATGTTGTGATGCATCTTTGATCATGTGTTCCCTTCCAAGACGTGTACTATTATAGGTGTCCAAGAGGCGCACTCACCGCACTCTCCGTGTGTTAGAAGCTCGCGTGCACCTTCCTTGACTATTATAACTATCACACCCTTGCTACCAATAGGGACATCTTACTTGCCTCTATACAAAACCACAGTCAAGGCATTACCGTATGACCCACTGCAAGGATACCTACACCAAACATTCTAAGGTCTAATTGGGACTTCTTACTGGGGAGATCCCTCGACATGTTAGCAAGTCCAACACTGTCAACATGACCTTTCACCTTCATTTTCTCCTAATTTCCATTATTTTCATCAATAAAATACTAATTAATGCGACTTTTCCTTGCAAAAGCCTTTTTCATTTCCTTTGCCAATTTCCATAGCTATTAATTAATTAGAAGTGATCCCAATCACTATATTTTTTCCCAACATTCAGCTTGGAATACGTGTCCCATGACCAAGGTCTTATTTTTCCTTTATTAATTTCCATGGATTTTTTACCAGGGTTGTTATAGAACCCTCCCCTTGGGGGAACGTTATCATCGGTGTTCAAGGACACCTACAACCAACAAAACTCCTATAAGAAAAAAGATATTTCCCATGGATCCTTATAACTCAACTTGTTGCAGTATTTGCAATGATCATAGAACAAACAAACATGAGAAACATAACAATATGAAACCCATAACAACATGATACCCATACTTCTTATTGGATATTTATAACATAGCTCATGGATGTATTTATGTCCATATAGATATATACATATACGAAAACATCACACCAAAACATATACCAAAAACATTTGTGTAACTAGCGTATAGAGAAGGATACATAACCCACATATGATCTGCCATCTCCCATGTAGCTTCATTGGGGCCAAAGTGCTCCCATTGCACTTTAACCTCATCGATTGCTTAGTTCAAGAGCATGAACACATTTATCCCTAAAATCCACTAATTTTTTGGCTAGAATCATCCTTCTGGATCCACTTGTAATAAAAACAAGTCAATCACATGATCAACATATTTAAAATACTTCTTAAGAAATGATACATGGAAAACATCATGAAATTTCACTGTCAGAGAGTGCAATTTGTTAGGCTACTAGTCCAATCCTTTCAAGAATCTTGAAGGGTCCACAAAATTGTGGTGTTAGCTTGGAACATGATCCAATCCTCAAGAATCTCTTCTTGGGTTTGATGTGCAAGTACGCATGTTCCCAAACCTAGAACATCTTAAACATATTGTTTTATTTTTCATAACTTCTATGTCATTCCTGTGATGACTTCATATTCTTCTTAATTACCTGCATTTCTTGTTCCATCTCTACTAACATTTCCAATCCAATCAACACACTATTCACTGGGTCACTCCAACTGATGGGAGTTTTACAACTCAACCCATATAATGCCTCAAATAGACTCATCCTCAAATATTCCTGATACCCATTGTTCTAAGTGAACTAAACTAGTGGAATATACTCTTCCCACTTTATTTTTATTTTTATGCATCCATAAATCCTCAACATGTCCTCCAATATCCTATTGAGCCTATCTCTTTTCCCATCTATCTGTAGATGATAAGTTGTGCTAAAGGCCAACTTTGTACCCAAGCTTGCAAATAACTCTTTCCAGAACCTAGAAGTGAACTTTGTAGCCCAATCTGATATGATCTTCTTTGGTATGCCATGCAACCACACTATATCTCTGATAGAACCATGTTATCTAGATTTCCTCATCGAACCTATAATGAAATCCATGGAAATTACCACGCATTTCAGCTATGGATTCATAATCGGCGATATCAGTCCACCTAGATGCTTACACTCTTCTTTTGCTTATTCAAAATCCAAGCATCTAGGCACAAACTCTGCCACTTCCTTCTTTAGATTCAGCCAATAATAAAACTTCTTCACTACTATCAACATCTTCTAATATCTTGGGATACTTGAAGATGGCTTGGAATGAAATCCCCTCAAGGTAAGCTTCTTGAGCTCACGGTTGTCTGCAACATATATCATGTCCCAAAACTGACCAACCCATTTGATGTGAGACAATAGTCCAAATCTTGATCACATCTACCATACTATAACCTATGGATAAGCTCCATCTAACTATAATCATGTTATCCTTCCTGTGAGATCTAATCATGTAAACATTTCACATCATAACTCATAGTTACTAGATGATTTACCCATATTTGCTTGCTAAGAGCATCTGAAACATTATTCTCTTTATCTTTAAGGTACCCAATCTCAAATTAAAACTCAATGATTGTGGCCAACCATCTAGATTTCATGGCATGAATATTCAGTTAGTCAAATAGATACCTAAATCCAATGTGATCACTCATCAAAATGAACGGCTGACTAAGAAGATAGTGCCTTCACATCTTCAAAGCATGGTTGATCACTACCAACTCAAGATCATGTTTTGAATAATTTTTCTTGTTCTCATTAAATTTCCTCGATTCATAGTATACTACATGTCTTTCATGTAAAAGGACTCCACCGAGTACTCCCTTGCAAGCATCTATACATAACACAAATTATTTTTCCAGTTTTACAATAGTTAATGCTCGAGTATTTATCAACAATTTCTTCAACTGCTCAAAACTTTCTACACATGCCTCTGTCCATTCATACTTCTTACCTTTCCTTCAAAACATCGTAATAGGATAAGAAATCTGTGAGATTTTCTTGATCAACCTTCCGTAATAACTTGCTAACCCCATGAAGGATCTTACCTCATACACATTCCCCAAAACTTACCACTCCATGATATCCCTTGTATTCTCTTAATCCATGGTTATGCCTTCATTGGAAGCCACATGTCCCAAGTAATGTAACTTTGTGTGAAAGAAACTGTATTTTCTAAGCTTAACATACAACTGATGCTCTCTTAGAAATTTCAATACTACTGCTAAATGTTCAACATGTTATTCCTCATTTTTAGAATATACCAATATATCATCAATGAATACAATAACAATTTTTTATAGGTAAGGATGAAACCCATAATTCATCAAGCACATAATAGTGGTTTGAGAATTATTAAAAACAAATGGAACTACGACAAACTCATAATTCCCATACCTAGTCCATAAAGTAGTCTTGCAAATGTAATGTTCTTTAATGCATACATGATGATATCATGATCTTAGATCAATCTTCAAGAACATTGTTTCTCCCTTCAACTGATCAAAAAAATCATTAGTCCAAGGCAAGGGATACTTGTTCTTGATGGTCACTTTGGTCAAATGCCTATAATTAACGCATAACCTGAGAGTACCACCCTTCTTCTTCACAAACAACATTGGTGCATCCCAAGGCAACACACTTGACCTAATTTATCCCTTGCTAAGAATTTCCTTCAATTGAAACTTTAAATCCACCAACTCTAGTGTTCACATCCTGTAAGGTTCCTTCAATGTTGGTGTTACCCCTGGTACCAACTCAATGGAAATGTTTACTTTCGTGTGAGGCGACAACTCCAACATCTCTGCCATAAAAAAATCTTGAAATTACTATAAAAACCTGTTACCTTCTTAAGACATCCACATCCTCAACTTCCTTACCTTTGTAACTAGAAATATGCATTGCAAATAATAGACAACCTTTCCTATAATTGTGCTTTGCCTGCATAGCTGTAACCATTATGAATTTTTTTACCTTCTTCTTACCCTGGAAGACTCCTTGTTCCCCATTGTAATCCAACCACTTAATAGCCTTGTCATAATAATCGACCTTGTTCCTATTAAGATACAACCAGTCCATGCCCAACAACATACTATATGATCCCAATGAAAATACTTTCAAATGTGTTGATGTAGGCATGCCATTCACCTCAAATGCACAAGGTCTTACCCAATGATAAACTCTCTTCTTTGTACCTATAGCCAAATGCACTAACTAAGACTTTGCACGCACTTCTTTACTCAAACCACTCTTATCCACCACAACATTACTAAAATAACATAATTAGATGCATGATCAATCAAAGTAGAAAAACATTTATCACAAATCTTACCGTCCATCTAAATAATAAATTCCTAATGATATATCTACCTATTCTCCAATGATGCATAGATTTGTGGAATACTTTGTCTCACATTCCCCGCTATTTGTGCCTCCTACATAATATAGATCTGCGATCTACCACCATGATGTTATGGAAAATATCCCCTGCAATGCGCTCCTCCACAAGTCCAATACTGCAAGGGCTCCCAGCCATCACCCTTTTTCTATTCGTTAGGAAAACATCATTGTCCTCTATCAGATGCATTGAACTCGTTATTTAGGGTTACATTATATTGTTACTTGTATCTTGAGGCCTTGTTTGCTTCTTCTCCCATTTTTCTTTATTCTTATCATTACCCTTCCAGTTTCACTTAGTCTCAGATATGTAGTTTGATTTCTCAAAAACGTTATTTAGCTTTCAAGTGGCCTCCTCCAATGATATAGCCTCAACAAACTCAATATTTTCCTTGATTGCTACTAACAACCCATCAATGAACCACTGGATCTTAGCCTTCTTCTTGAGGTAAGGCACACACTTCAATAACTCCAAGAATCTACTAGTGTACTCCTCATGAGTCATAGATCCCATCTTCAACTCATAGAATTCTTTTTCCCTATCATCATATTGTCTCTTCAAAAGATACTTCGTCCTAAATAGTCTGTTGAAATCTCTCCAAGTAAACTCCTCTTCATAAATACCTCTAACATTCCTTACATATTCCCACTAGATATTTTCTTTACCTTTATGACTGAATGTATATATTCTAACCTTCATGTTTTCTAAGTAATCACACAACCTGAAGAAATTATTCATACCAAGTGACCATGCTTCTGCATCACATGAATTCTTTATTTTACCATCGAATGTATGTGGATTTTCTATCTTGAACTCATCTGGAAAGTATCCCCTATCATTCCTCCTATAATGATGATAATGGTGAAAATTATAGTGTCGGTGAGAAAGATAACTAGAATATTACCCATGTCCATAACCTCTCCTATCTGAAGTATCCAAGAGCCTTCCATCTATAACTCTGTCATTCCTATATAACTTGTCCCCATCAAGATCCCTACTACCATATGCCCCATTAGTTTTGACCTCTTTCCCATGGCTGATTAAAAGTGGTCCCTGTCTCTACAATTCTGACAAAATCTAAAGGATTAATGCAATAACTTCCACTTATTTCTCACGTGCTTGAATGACTATATCATTATATAATTTACAACTTATTATTTATTCATTAAAAATTCTCAATTTGTCTGCTAAGTGTGAAGAATCTCAACACCACACTGCTCATCTGATCCATAGGGAAAGTCTCAGGAACTATAGTCTACTATCTTACTAGTCAACATTGTTCTTCTCTTCCTACAAGGTATATCATGTCAACTAAATCAAATCATAAACAAATGAATGTACCTCAATGTAGTTCAAGGGAGGATATCTTATCTACAAGATCAACCAGATTAACGCAATACATATATAAACATAATCATATCAACATCTATTCATCATTTGAATCATTATCCACTCATCAATTCATGACCATAATAACCACATACCGTGACCTCATGCATGAAAACTATAACCATATCAATGTATGTGTAAAAACAAATAAACAATGACATGCATAAATAGTGCATAACCAACATACACTCATGAGAACCACATCCAATAATGAAACCTTCAACTTCCATATGGTGACACCACTGCAGCTATGACCAACAACATGCACGTGAAACAAGCACATATATTCACCCAACATGAATCCATCACCAGCACACATGGCCCATCCAGCCCAAGGGGTGAACCATGCTCGGATACCACTCTATAAGACCACTATGATATGACTCAACTCCCCATCTATACTCAAGGAAGTGGAACCAAAAAAACACAACCAATTTGACCTTCTACACATGCTACAAAAACTTTAGGAACCAACCAAACCTTTCCAAGTGACCAACCCCTTAGGTAGCTTGACATTTCACTTCCATATAGCCTTAGTCTTTCCCATGACATGGGGATGCATGTGACTCAAACCCTCCAATCGATCCCACAACAAGGGAATGCAAGTGGCTAGGGAATTTTTCAGCTAGTTATGAGCTAACAACCCCCGTTTTTGTGCCACTTTTTCAGGGCTAGGACTCAGGCTCATGTCCATAGCTTCATCAAACATCCATAAATGAAAAATAACATCATAAAAATAATACTAATGAAAATACTCTATAAATGACTTGATTGGACCCCTAGTAGCCATGACAAGAATTTTGTCAAACATGTCACAAAGATGTATTCTATAGGTCATAACAACGTATTTGAGAATAGAGGTCTCATACGTATCTAAGAATCACTAAGAAACATTGATGCCTTATCAAATTAGCTTCATTATCATCTATTAGGTCATATAGTCATTTTTCTTTCATTTACAAATCAAAACATGATGAGATTGATACATCATCAACGTCATAAAACATGCTCATAAATAGCATATAAACAATAGAAATAATGAGGATACAATAGCCATAAATACCGCATGTAAACAAGTATATTTACCCATCAAATAGAAAAGGAAATAACCTCTCATTAATGTATGAAAAATTCAACCAGGTTTGGGACTTCCACTAACCACCTGACCATAGAGTGGGCAGTCGCCCCTGTGCCATATCCCAAGCATGAATGTGGGATCTCATGGAACACATATAAAAAAACCAAACCAGGGCTTCTAGAGGACAAATGACCTCAACCCTCAACTAGTGATTCCACCTCATGATCGGACATTACTAACCATCACTAGATTTGTCTCTACCCAAGTTGTGTAGGGCTCTAGAGCATTTCTTCAAACCAGGCTACAAGGAGTAGTAACTCAACCCATAGATGTTTTTGGGCTTCTAGAGCGTTTTTCCAACCAAGACTTCTAGGACTAGTAGCTCAACCCACCAAGGTCTTTGAGAGAATTTTCGTAAAAAAGGATTCCAAGACTAGTAACTCAACCCAAGTTGTTAAAGGGCTTGTAGAGCATCTTTCGAGCCAAGGTTTCCAAGAAATAGTAACTCAACCCATAACCAAAGGAACATGAGAACTAACTAGAAAACAAAAGGAATGACACCCACAAAACCATGGTTATCTAGGAAATCTCAAGGTGGAGAAAATCCACCTTTAATCTAGGCATTTCCCCATGCCAATAACAAATCATAATCTAGAAACCACATGCATATGGCATGCATGCAAAAAACAGCAAGGAAACCATGCATGGAAATTTGTACCTGAAATAAAAATCTATTGTAGCTACTAATCTTGATGTCCCCTTTCAATTACGTGCTCTTCCCTGACCTTATTTCTCCAAAACTCCAAGCATGACACACTCCTCCAATAGTGCTCCAAGAAACTCTAAGTCTCCAAGCGTATGAGAGAGAGAGAGAGACAGAGTAGAATAAAGAGCTCCAAGCTAAAACTGCCAAAAGCTATAATCTAATCTTGAGAGTCCTTTTTATTAATGAGGTCTCTATTTTCTTCATTTTCAATTATTTTCCTTCATTTTCCTCCTCACTTGCAACCTGTGACCTTTGACCTTCCTTTTCACCTATTTTTCATAAATAAAATACCAATTAATGCAACTTTTCATTTCCAAATCCTTTGCCATTGCCTTTGTTAGTTTCTATAGACATTAATTAATCGAAAGTGATCCTCATGGCTATATGTTTTCCCACCATTCAACTTCGAGTACATGTCCCATGAACAAAGTCTTATTTTTCCTTTATTAACTTTATTACATGGATTTTTGACCAGGGTTGTTACAAAGTACATAATATGAGTGCATAAACTTAAAATATTCAAATTTCTAAATTATAACCCATTATATGAAAAAAAGAAAAATAATGGAGTATAATTTAAATGTAAAATAAAATTACAATATTTTAGATAATTTAAACCTCTACAGATCTGTTTTAAATATAGATTTATTAAGTGTCAAGAGGATCAAATATCTTTGTACCTATACTCACACTTTAGGATGTAATAATGGTTGTTGCAACAATAAGGATTATAGGATCATGGATAACAACAAAGTTAAAAATTTGTGTGTGAAGAATAATATTAGACTCATAATCATATTATTATGTGCACATATTGTAGCAAATCCATATCTTGATATAATGGTCCGAGACAATATATGCACCTTGTAACTCCATGTCTTGGACTCTACATTTTACCTGAGTGAATTGTGATGTAAGCCTAATGAGGCATGCGTAGCTCCATATGTTCATGGTAATCTTAAAACAATGTTGTCACTATAGGTTTGTGATAAGACAGACACCACTGTGTAGTGCAAGTTTGTGGTAATCGAAAAAACAATTATGAGAGGGAGGTTGATAGGGATTCATATAGTATGGTTAATGCTTAGCTAAAAAAATCCTAAGCATGGTTAAGGGTCAACCAACGAAACCCAGAGCATGGTTTAGGGTAAGTCGATAAAACGAAGAGTATGGTTATAGGTAATCCAATAAAACAGAGCATGGTGATAATGCAAGGGGACTGAAGGTACATGTATAGGTACAAAGATAATAATAGTTGGATGAACGATGTATGTGAAGGGAAATATTAGTAAACCAATGGTTGCAATGACTACCAATCCATGTATTTTGGTGGATGGTTGTTTCATTATATGGATGTAACATGATTTTTGAAAATTTTTGTAAACAACAAGTTAGACAATAAATACACTTTGTTGATTGAGATCAAAACAAGTAGTCAATATGAGGGAGTGCTAGAAAATATAATTCCTACTTGTCTTAGGTATGATTTTTTATATGTAAAGGAGTCTATTCTTGTTCTTTAGGAGTTCTTTAAATCTAGTTTGTTAAGAGATATTATCCAAGTAGATTCCTCCTAGGTTCAAGTGTGGTTCAAATATTCTCTCTACCAAGTGATTGTGTGTCCAAGATAGTTTTTCTATGTTGAGGATACACTTCATGTATATATATATATATATATATATATATATATATATATATATATATATATATATATATATATATATATATATATATATATATATATATGTATGTATTATTATTTGATTAATATGAAGAGCTCTTATGTAATTTTATGTGTTTTACATACATACACATATGCTATATTTCTTTAACTATTTTTATAATACTTTTCATTTTAAACATTTAATTTAATATGTGTAACATATAGACATATAGTGTTTATAAAATGAGATTAATATAATAATTAAGTATTTATATGATTTCCTTGGATATGGGTGTTTGAAAGGATGAATATCTGCACTCCTTGATAAACCATCCATGCTTTCCCCATGGAAACAACCTCCCTCTAAGTGTCTTTAACACAGAATACATTCCTCACCAGACAAGGTTTGTCCTTGCATGCCCACCCATATACCTTGAATTTCAAACCTAAGCATATAATTCTCTGTGTCATGAACTCCTCACACTTCATTCCTTTGGTCGTCTTACTTACAACCTAGTCTCTTCAGCTAGACATACCTCTTTTTCTGTCCTCCTCTTCACCTAAGCACACTTTGCTTCTTCAAAATTTTACAAATATACCATGAATCATAAATGTAGTCGTCAGAAATTCCTCAATAAAGGGAGAGGTAGAGGGCATTGCCCCACCATATTTGATGATTCTACGATGATCACTGTATTTGACTATTGCATAACCGCCCATATAGGACATCAGGTGTTGGCTTTCGAAGTGGTAGAGATGAGTGATGACCAACCCATGCTTTGGGATCCTCACAACCTATTAGATCTCAAGCTTAAGGAAAAGGAGAATGATAAATCGAGAGAAACTAGGTGGATAGTTGAGCTCTTGGCCTATCACAACCAAACCTCCTCCTCCCTCAAAATTATTTCTGATCTGAACTTAAATGGGAATGCAACAAATTACAGATATAATGATAAACATAGAGATGCAATAGAAAAATACTTCATTTCATTAATAAAAAAATATTGAACTATGCTTACAAATAGAATGGAAATAAGATAGCTTGGACAATGGTAGCTTATCTCTAAGAAGATATGTCGAAGCTACATTCCTCTGAACTGTGTTACAATGAGGCTCAAGGGCCTATTTATTATTTGAAAACATGAGAAAAGTGTAAAAATACAAAACCTTAAACGCAGGAGATGTAATGCCAAGAGTTTGCGGGCTTCGTTGGGGTTAGCTGGGAAGCCAACTTCCCATTGTCGTAGCTTGGTCATATGATATACATTTGGTACAAACGATAACTTGTTGGAAAGGTATCTCTGAGTACTATAGGTTTTGCCATAATGCCCTGACTACAGCTATGGGCCTTTTACGGACCCTTAAAAAATGATGTTTAGGGGGTAAAAATTGCTTCAGAAATTCAAGACCTGAAAATTTGCTAAAAATACTAAATGATGAAATGAACAGTGAAGGAAATAAAAATTACTAGGGGGTATAGGTGGAATAGGAAGGTGGAAACCAATATCATTCCCACCCGCTTAAGAATAAAATGGTCTCCATTGCATGTAGAGCCTCCATTAGGTGAGGAAATTTCTGTTGAACCTGGTTCTTGGTGAAGCACCTGCCCTGGTGAAGGCGTTGGCCTTCTTTGACAATTTGATATATTAGTATCATTTGTTGGTGACTGTTCTTGATCTGTGTGTCTACGATCTAATAAGTTGTGGCCTATTCCATGGAGTTTGGGTTGAGCTCTATTGGTGTGAGTTGTTCTGCAATGTGAGATGTGTCCAAAATTTTGGGAAAGTATGGTCAAAGGAAATCTACATTGAACACTAGGTGCAGACCAAGGAATGGTGGGATGATGAGCTTGAAGGAATTATCACTAATGACCTTGGTGATGGTGTATGACCCATATCGGAGTGGGAGAAGCTTGTGGTGGGGTCCAGCAATGCACTCCTTCTGCAAATGTAGCCAAACATTGTCGCCCACCTGGAACTTGTGCGGTAGTCGATGTTGATCATGGCGCTTCTTGTACTTAACATTGGCTTTGTTGAGTATATCATGGACTTACTGGAATATGTGTTGAATGCGCTTAATAAACCTATTATCCCTTTCAGCTTTGGACTGAACGTGAGCTGAATCTACTTGAGTGGCTACAAGTGGTATGGATACATCAATGGGACATAATAGCTAAAATCCCAACTTTACCTAAAAGGGGTTGTGGCATGTTGAGTTTTGTAAAGCTCTGTTGTAGTTTTGTTCGACATAGGGGAGACTTCCATCCAATGTGTGTGGAAGCTTCAAGTTGTACATGCGTAGAATGTGTATGACAATCCTGTTTCGAAATCAATTTGGGTATGGAAAGCCATGCACATAATAATTTTTGTATCTAGCATCGATCAAATACTTGACAAAAATGCAGTCAGGGATCCTCTATCCCAATATGAGACAATAGACTATGGGATTCCAAAGTGTGCCCATACTCACTCAAAGAAGAGCTTAGCAGTGGCCTCTGCTATGATACGGTTCTTGCAAGCTGCCATGATGGCCATCTTAGAAAATCTGTCGATGACCATGAAAATGCAATCATTTCTGTGCTTAGTAGAAGGAAGGCCGGGCATGTAATCCATGGAGACAAATTCCCAAGGACGGATAGTAGTAGGTAGAGGAGAATACATGCCTTGTTCCTTGATTCTTGGTTTGGAAATGGTGTAGGCAGTGCAGTATCTAATATACTTCCCGACATCTTGACAAAGTTTCAACCAATAAAAATACTTCTGCAATATCGCCACTATTTTCTCTACTCCGAAATGTTCAACTACATGACTGTATTGCGCCTCCAAAACGATCTTGGCAAGCTCACTTGAAGGAACACGGATGTATCCCAGGTGGCATAACAGTTCATCGTGAAGGTGAAAATTTGGAACTTTCTTCCCTTCCAGGAGTGTTTGGTATATGCTACTGCATGTTGTATTTCTCTTGTAAAGATGCGGCCACCCCAATGTCTTGTGCCCATAAGAGTCGACCACAGTGATCAATTCCATGACCGGTGGTCGACTAAGGCAATCAACAACATTATTGGTGTTTCCCTTCTTATAGTTAATGTTCAAATGGAACTGTTGCAAATAGGTGGACTATATCCGGTGAAATGTAGAGGTTGGTGTTCTGTGTCGATGACCATTTCCTTCCCCAAAATGTAATTCTTCCATTGATGAAAGGCGTGCACAATGGAATACCTTTCTTTGTCATAAGTGGGGTACTTTTGGACAATGTCTAAAACTGTCTCACTATGGTAAGCCACTAGATGCCCATGTTGAGTAAGAATCACACCAATAGCATAGTCAGAGGCATCTCTCTCAAGCTCAAATGGTTGTTGCATGTTTGGTAATGTAAGAAGTGGTGGAAAATAGAGGTGAAAACTTTTCTTTCACTTTGACATTGGTGACTTGAATTAAAGGCCAAGTGATATGAGAGAACCCCAACATGAACCTATGGTAGAATTTTTCAAGACCCAAAAAGTTTTGGAGATCTGTTAGAGTGGTTGGGGTTGGCCAATCCCAAATGACTTGTATTTTGGATGGGTCCACATGTACACCCTACACAACAATGATGTACCCCAGATATTGAACCTGGGTCAGGCCAAAGGTGCATTTCTCCAAGTTAGCACACAACTTATGTTCGTGCAGGGTTTGAAGGAGCTTTCAAATATGGTGGAGGTTCTCTTCCCAACTCTGGTTAAAGATGAAGATGTCATCTAAATACAACACTAGGAATGCATTGGTGAAGGGTAACAATATTTCATCCATCATTTTTAAATCCAAACGGCATGACCAACCATTCAAAAAGGCCCTCCTTGGATTTGAAGTTAGCCTTCCACACATGAAAGCGTTTGATAGGAACCTGGTGAAAACTTGACTTCAAGTCAATCTTAATGAAATATTTGGACCCCTTGAGCTTGTCTAAAAGGTCATCAATCCACATGATTGGGTACCTATTCTAGACAGTGATCTTGTTCAATGCCCGATTGTAAAAATAGAGCCTCTAGGTCTGACCCTTCTTCTATACCAATACAGTCGCACTCTCATAAGGTGATGAGATTGGTCTGATGTACCCTTTCTGCAATAGTTCCTCAATCTACCTCTTGATCTCATTGTTCTCTAGAAAAAATCGTTAATAGATTGGTAAATTGGGGAGTGACACTCCCAGGGTCAGATCGATGGAGTGATTGACCTAACAGTGTAGAGGTACCCTTGTGGGTGAGGCGAAAATAACCCTATACTCATCCACAACCTTGTCGATATGTTTCCTCTATGCAGAGGAGCCCTGCATGGAAAACAACTTTCCTGGTCTAGGAGATTATCTTACTACATGCTTTGTGGTGATTAAAGAGATGGAAGTAGGTGAGGCTACCTGCGGTATCCTGTAAACCTCATTAGCCAAAGTAATAATCTCAAAGTGAGGTCGAGACTCATATATAGCATGTCGCTTCCATAAGTAGGGTTTTGCTAAAAATACATCACAAACTTAAAGATGCGAACATCACACAATACCTCATCCATGAAGGGCTTTATGTTGTAGGGAAGGCATCATTGTTGACTGACAAGAAGATGTTGTCCTTGGTGAAGCCACTCAATGGTGTATGATTGTGGATTTGTTATAGTATTTTCCCAACCACTTCATGACCTCTACTAGAATCAGGTTCTTTTGGCTTCTATTGTTGACAATGAAATACAGGGTAGAGTCCTTCACCCACATCTGTGAGTGTAAGATGTGTTCCCCCTCCTCTGGATCTTCATGCTCAATCTTCTGGATCTTGGTGGTGGCAACAAAAACACTAGGATCTGCATCAATGATCTACTTCCCTTTGTTATTTCCCTTATCGAGTTTTGATTCAGAGTCAGAACCTCCATCAAGTTTAGAAGCCTTCATCTAGGCCACTAGTGACTGCTTGGCCCAACACTCGTATTATAAGTGGTGGTCTTATGGAACTCACACCATTTTCTCATGTCCTCCTTCATGTTCGGGTTGTTTTTATTTTCTTGTGGCTTTGGCGGGATGTGCTATGTAGCGCCACCTTGGAATGGTCCTTTGTTCTATGGTTTGGGGTCCTTACTTCTACTCAATCTTGACATGTACCAATATGCTGTGCTGAGTGAGGAAATGTCGATGAACTCCACCTCATCCTCGATGTACTTGTGTAGATAGTCATGATACTTGAGCACCAAATGTCACTTAGTATCATTAATACCTAGCTTCATGTAAAGGGTATGGAAAGTATTTGTGAACTCTAGAACATCTTGCTCCCTTACCTAGCATAGCATGGTCTACTTTATCTATTTGTCTTCATAGCCCTTGACAGGGTAATATTTTTCCTTGATGGAATCTTGAGAGAATTCCAATTGAGTGCAGCTAAAAATAATGAAGGTTGACTATCGTCCTTTTGTTCAAAGTAGGTTTCCCACCAATACCTCATGTGTGAGGTAGTTTTAAGAAGTGAAAATGTAATCTTTTCCCGATTGGAAAATTCATGAACTAAAAAGTATCCTTCCAATAGATTTAACCATTCTTCGATGACGTCTGCATCAATTAGGCCTTCAAATATGGGAATATCAAAGTTAACTTGTACCTTAAAAGGAGTGGCACATCTAGAGTGGTTACTGGATGAAGATACATTGCATGTGGGTAGCCGTTAAAGTATATGGGCAATGTTATCCATCATCGTATCCCTCTGTCACTGAAGGGCTTCGTCAAGAAACATTTTGAAAGGATATCCTACCCCCTCATCTTTCTCTTCTTCCACCATGGGAGGTCGTCGTGTTTTGTGAGGCTAATATTGCAATGGTTCAACCAAATCAAAACCTAACTCCTTATATCGTGACCTCGTTGGGGACATGCAAAGAAAAATAGAGAAAGAGCAGACTGCTCTGATACCACTGATTTGAACTTAAACAAGAATGCAACAACTTACAAATATAATCATAAACATAGAGATATAGTAGAAAAACACTTCATTTCATTAGTAGAAAAATACTCAACTATGCTTACAAATAGAATAGAAATAACATAGCTTGAGCGATCGTAGATTATCTATGAGAAGAGATGTGCTGGCTAAATGCCTCTGAACTATGTTATATGGGGCTCAAGGGCCTATTTATTATTTCTATAACATGAGAAGAGCCTAAACAAAAAGTCTAACCCTAAGAGATGTAACACTAAGAGATTGTGGGCCCCATTAGGGTTAGTTGGGTGGTCAACCTCCCCGAGTCGTAACTTGGTGATATTATCTCTATTTGGCACATATGGTAACTTGTTGGAAATGTCTCTCTGATTAATATAGGTTTCATTGTAGGCCCCTTCCCCCAGACATGAGCCTATTTCAGACCCCAAAAAACCATCGTTTAGGGGGTCAAAATTGCTTCGGAAGTTTAGGACCCAAAAAACTACTAAAATTAATAAATGCTAAAATACATAAGGAAACATATCAAACTGACTGGGTGTTCTAGGTGGAATAGCTGGGTGGCCACCAATATCTACTTGGATCACTTTGTAAGGACATAAAACTTTACTTCCCTCTAAATGTGCCTTCCCCCTCCTATCTTGTTCCCTCACCTTCAAATTCTCCTCATGTTGCCTCATATTCTCCCCCAATCACCCTTGCCCCTATTAGTCATTTCTCTCCCTCTCATACTCTAGCCCCTCTTATAACATATGACCTTGTTTGTCACCCCCATGGCCTAACCCCTATGGTTATTACATTCTTGAAGAAGTTTCAAGTGAGTCAGGTAGATCATAGGTACAAGCTAGTGTTTAGGTGTAAGGGAGATCCAATATTGCTTCAATTATTAGGTCCCTATAATACTAGTGATTCCGCCATTACTATTGTCATTGTATCCCTTATTTTTATTGTTGTTCCCCTATGGTACCCATATTTTTATTATTGTGCCCCATAGAATCGCTCTATTGTTATTTTTGTGCCTTTATATTATTATTGTTAGGTCGGCTTAGTTATATTGTGACCCCTTAGAATCCTAAATATAGAAAGGAGCTTTTGTCATTTGAATCATCCAAGAATTCTTCATTTGTGTAATGTAAAGGAGGTTTCCCTCTCAAAGAGGCTGAATTCTAAGGTGTTGATTAATCTTTTCTATCTTGTTTTGAGTTGGTTTCATAACATTTGGTATCAAAGCTCTGTATTTTAGGATTTCGCTTCACAAAACAGGCCATCGTGGGAGTTTCGATATACATTTTCTTTGCGATGTTTCAGAAGCAAAAAACAAAACCCATTTGAGAATAAATTGTGTTGAACCTGCAGCCTAAATTTTAGATTTTGTCTCGCTATTTTTTTGGAGATATGATTTGAGGAATTTAGGGTTTTTGCAAGCTCTAGAATTTCATCTAAAACAGGTCATCTTGTAATTTTCACTATAACTATTTCCCTACGAATTTTCAAAGGCTAAGAGAAAAACCCATTTGAGAAGAAATCATTCTTAACCTAGGTGCCAAATTTTAGATCCTGTCTCACTATATTTTTGGAGATATAATATGAGGACGTTTGGGTCTTTGCAAACCCCTAAATTACATTCCAAATAGGTCACCTTAGGAAAATCATTATAACGTTTGCTTTGAGCATCAGATTGAATTTTTGTAAGATGTTACAGAAAGAGGATGAATTGTAGTTTTTTTGGGTATAATTCTTAGAACCTAAGGTTGAAACAGTGACCTGCGGCATGTCATACAAGTTCGCTCTACCGAACTACTCTATACTCAGGCCATCATGGGAGATTTGGCATAACTCTTCATTGGAGAATCCAATCTTGATCACACTTGAGGGGTTAGAAATATTACTCAGATGGTTACCATAGGTTGAAATTTTAGACCTAGGAGATCCAAAATTACAGAGATACATGAGATTCAATATCGAGCTCCTACAAAGTGAAAAAAGGTGTGTAGTTTTTCTTAAATTTTTGCATAAGCCTGGTTTGAAAAATTAGTTTGAAGGAATTGAAAGGGCATAGAGAAGAATTATTATCGGTAATTGATGCCCCGAAGAAACAAAATGGAAACACCTAGGAAGCAACCTAAAATCTCTAGCATGACTCATGAAGAAGAGGAAGAAATGCAACATGATATATCAAAATTACGAGACCAAGTGCAAAAAATTTCACTCGCACAAAGAGTAATAGAAAATAAGATGGATGGTTTAAAGAAAGACATAGAAGCTAAGATGGATGGTTTAAAGAAAGGCGTGGAAGCTAATATGGATGGTTTAAAGAAAGGCGTAGAAGCTAATATGAATGACGTGGAAGCTAAGATGGATGGTTTAAGGAAAGGCGTAGAAGATAAGATGAATGACATGGAAGCTAAGATGGACGGTGTGGAAGCTAAGATGGATGGCATGGAAGCTAGGATGGATGGCATGGAAGCTAGCATGGATGATTTAAAGAAAGGCATGGAAGATTTGCAAACAAATTTGAAGACAAATTTGACAAAGTTTCTACAAGAAATGCTTACTAATGGCGAAAGGGTAGTAAAGGAAACTCATGATGAGAACAAAATAAATGTTAATCATGATTTCATAGACTCTAATGTTGGATTGAAGAACCACCATGTTCCAAAGATCGATATGAGGAAGTTTGATGGCAAGGATCCTGGAACATGGATACTACAAAAGGAGCAATTTTTCGATCTCCATAATGTGCAAAACACACAAAAGGTATGCATTGCAACTTGATATTTGGAACCAAATCAGTTTGTATCGTATCTATGGATTTGATCTCGTAAACAAATTGTCACTTGGGCTTATGGATGAAATGATAGCACATTATGACAATACAAAAGGCAACACTTTTTTAGCCAATTGATAAATCTCAAACAAAAGGGTTCAATGATGGAGCACATTGAGGACTTCCAAAAATTGAATATAAGGGTAAAAGATATTCCAGAGGAGCACATGATTGATGTGTTCATAGGGACTTTAAAAGATAACATCCAACATGAGGTTTGCCTTTGGGAACCAGATTCATTGGAGAAGTCATTCAAGTTGGCAAGAAAAATGGAAAGTAAAGTTGTGGCAACAAGGAAGCCTACCTCTCACAATCATAAAGATGGAACTGTTACTACCCCTAGCCATCCAAAACCTACAAGGTTGACACAACAATAATTGGAAGAAAAGAGAGAAAAAGGGATTTGTTACTATTGTTATAGCAAATACACTAAAGGTCATAAGTGTGTGAGAAAAAATTATTTTACATAGATTGTGAAGAGGAGGAAGAAAAGGAACAAGAAACGTCAAAAGAAGAGGATATACACTAGGAAAAAACCACAGAAAAAGAAGAAATCAAACTGACCATATCTTGTAATGCATTGGCTGGAATTACCACTCCTCAAACTATCAAGATAGAAGGGCATATCAAGAAGAAAAAGGTATTAGTGTTAATTGATTCAGGCAGTACCCATAATCTTATTCATTGTAAGATAGCCAAAGAATTGAATTTCTTCCTATATCCAGCACTAGAGTATCAAGTGATGGTTGCAAGTGGAGGAACCATACATTTATTAGGAAAGTTCCATAATATCAAGCTATCCATGGGAGAATATGTATTGAATATCCCAATGCTTTCCATTCCAATGGATGGTGTTGGTTTTGTACTAGGAGTCCAATAGCTAAAATCCTTTGGTACAATAGATTTTAATTTTCAATAACTTTTCATGAAATTCTCTTCAGAAGGAAAGCAAGTGGATTTAAGGGGTATCGCAGGGAAACCGGGAAAGATAATTAGCTCTAATGGAATGAAAAAGCTTCTAAAGAAAGAACAATGAGGCAAAATTTCACAATTATGTTCACTAGAGGTTCCCACATCGAAATCATCCATTTCGCCAAATCTCCAAAAAGTATTTGACAATCATTCCAAGGTATTTGAGACTCCCAAAGGCCTCCCACCTATTCATGATCATTATCATGCTATTAATTTGATTCTAGGAAGTGTTCCTCCAAACATTAGGCCTTACAGATATCCCTATGTCCAAAAGAGTGAAATTGAATGTATGGTTGCAAAAATGCTAGAGGCTGGTATAATTCAACCGAGTCAAAGTTATTTATCTACTCTAGTAGTATTGTTTCACAAGAAGGACGGATCATGGTGCATGTGTCTAGATTATGGGGAGCTCAACAAGATCACTATTAAAGATAAATTTCCCATTCCTACCATTAATGAATTATTGGATGAATTGCATGGATCAATTTACTTCACCAAGTTGGATCTTCATTCAGGATATCATCAAATCGGAATGAAGACTAAAGACATTCCAAAAACAACATTTAGAACTGATGAGGGTCATTACGAAATTTTTTTCATGCCTTTTGGCCTTACTAATGCAACTTCTACATTTCAAGGTTTGATGAATTCCATTTTCAAACGCTTCCTTAGAAAATTTGTGTTAGTATTTTTTGTTGATATACTAATCCACAACAAGTCTTGGAAGGATCATGTCCAACATGTTGACATGGTTCTCAAACTATTGGACGAGAAACAATTATATGAAAAAATCTACAAATGTTTCTTTGGAGTACAAAAGGTGGAATATCTGGGTCATATTGTATCTCATGAAGGTTTTAAGGTAGACCCTAGCAAAATTAAAACTATTAAGGAATGGAAAATCCCCACCTCCATAAATCATCTTCGAGGATTTGTCGGGTTGATAGGGTATTATCACAAGTTTGCTAAGAATTATGGGAGAATAGAAGCATCTCTAACAACATTATTGAAAAAATATGCATTTTCATGGACTCCAGAAGCAACTAACGCCTTTGAACATCTTAAAGAGGCAATGTGCCAAGCACCAGTCTTAGCTACACCGAACTTCACAAAAAAAATTATGGTGGAATGTGATGCCTTAGGAAATGGAATTGGTGTTGTTTTAATGCAAGGAGAAAGACCCATTTCTTTCAAAAGTCCTCTAATCATAGGAAAGTATTTACACAAATCTATTTATGAGAAGGAAACGTTGGCAATACTACATGCACTTAAGAAATGGCGATCCTACCTAATGGCAAGACACTTCAAGGTAAAAATAGATCATGATAGTCTTAAATAATTTTTAGAACAATGATTATTTTCAGAAGAGCAGTAAAAATCGGTCAAAAAGATGTTGGGTTATGACTTTGAAATCATCTACAAAAAAGTGAATAAAAACGTTGTGGGAGATGCACTCTCAAGAAAGGATGAGGATCTGGAAGCATTTCTTTGCACCATTTCTATTATACAACTAGATTGGATAAATGAAGCAAGGGATGAATGGAAGACTAACGAGGGATTATGGGCACTCATTCAAAAGATACAACAAGATCCTAGTACATCTGATACATTTAGCTGGAAAAATGATTCATTATATTACAAGGATCGGTTATACCTATGTTGGAATTCCCAAGTCAAAGAACAGATTCTTAGGGAATTACACACCTCTCCCTTAGGAGGGCACTCAGGATTTCTAAAAACCTACCACAGGGTTAAGAAGGATTTTTTTTGGGATGGCCTTAAATTGGATATTCAAAAGTTTGTGGTAGAATTTTTGGTTTTCCATCAAAATAAAATTGAAACAATTAAGACCCCAGGACTATTACAACCTTTATCCATTCCAAGCCAACAATGGGAGGAGGCTTCAATGGATTTGATCACAAGTTTACCCAAGTCCGAAGGAAAGAGTGTTATCTTGGTGGTAGTTGACAAACTTACCAAGTATGCACACTTTTGTGCATTATCTCATCCATTTAAAGCAAGTACAACTTCTACTACATTTATGGAAACATTTCAAAAGCTACATGGAAACCCAAAGATTATTGTAAGTGATAGAGATCCCATTTTCACTAGAAATTTTTGGACATAATTATTTTCTTGTCTTGGTACTCAGTGAGCTCATATCTCATCTTATCATCCTAAATCTGATGGGAAAACTAAGATTGTAAACAAATGTGTGGAAGGATATCTTTGTTGCTTTCTATTTGATAAACAGACACAATCGGTCAAATGGTTTCCTCTGGCTAAATGGTGGTATAACACTTCCTTCCATACTTCAACAAAAATGACCCCATTTATGGCACTTTATGGATATCATCGACCATCCATCACATCATATTTAACAGAAAATTCTAAGGTTCAAGCAATGTAATATCACATCGAGCATTAGAACAAGTTCTCCAACTCTTAAAGGATAAACTCACCTTGGCACAGAATGGAATGAAACAACAGGCAGATCAACATCACAGCGAAAGGAGTTTTGATGTAGGTGATTGGATATTCCTATGGCTAAAATCATATAAACAAATGTCCCTCAAGCAAGATAAGAAGGATATAAATTATCACTAAAGTATTATGGTCCATACAAGGTGTTGGAAAAGATAGGTACTATGGCATACAAATTGGAGCTTCTTGCAGCTTCCCCAGTGTACAAATTTTTCCATGTTTCATGCTTAAAGAAGGTTATAGGTGACAAGCTTCCAGTTCAAACAATATTGCCAAAACTTGACGAGGAAGGAAAAATAATATTGGAACCCGAAGAAGTCAAATAAACAAGAACTTGACACGTATGAAATCGATCAATTTCAGAGTATCTCATCAATTGGAAGAACTTACCCATTGAAGATTCCACATGGGAGGATGAGAATTTTATATAGAAACATCCATAACTACTAAAGCATTGAGGACAACACTTTTTTGAAGGAGAGGGGCATGTTAGGTCCCTATAATACTAGTTATTCCCCCATTACTATTGTCGTTGTATCCATTATTGTTATTGTTGTGCCCCTATTGTCCCCATATTGTTATTACTGTGCCCCATAGAATCCCTCTATTGTTATTTTTGTGCCTTTATATTATTATTATTAGGTTGGCTTAGTTATATTGTGACCCCTTAGACTCCTAGATATAGAAAGGAGGTTTTGTCCTTTGAATCATCCAAGAATTGTTCATTTGTGTAATGTAAAGGATGTTTCACCCTCAAAGACGCTGAATTCTAAGGCATTGATCTATATTTTCTATCTTTTTTTTTGAGCTGGTTACTAAACATTAATGCAACTGGATTACTGTAGGTCGGTCAAGTTTTGCGCTCTTGTTTGGTCTCCAAGTAGTTGGCACACAGCCAGTAGGCTCTGCGTTTTGAGTTTTTTTTTTGTCAACACTTCTTAAGTTGTAAGCACAACCAACATAGGTTTTATCTTTGATTTCCCCTTCTAGGGGTAGAGAATGTTTGGCACTTCTTCTCTGGTTTCCCTACTCAAGGGAAGAGGTTTATAGTAGGTGAGTGGCTTAGTCCCCTCATGCTCCCAATATTATATACTATGTATTTATTTTGTGTTAATATATAATGTAAATATATTTTCTTACAAAAACAATTATATGATTATTAAGCAAAT